>MU224858.1:654840-670555 GCA_018584345.1 Thuja plicata
AGTATCAAATTCCTGAGGGTTAAGAATGATATCAGGGTTACCTCGTGGAAGACCTTCGGGACGAACTTGCGAGGACGTTTGTTCGGAGGCGGCGCCATGGCAGTCTGAAGCTTCAACTCGAGCACCAACAGTAACTGCTGGGCCGAAGTTGGCCGGAGCCATACTAAAGGCTAACCCTAATGAGATCCCGCAGTAAATGCGGTATGACAGATGGAAGGCTCAGAGCGGAAACATAGACAGAAAGCCGTACACATGAAAACCCTAGCAGAGCTCAAACCCTAGCCTGTCCTTTCGCAAACCTTTTTTTGAAAAGACCGGTTTTTTCCAGTATTCATATTTGCCAAAGAATTAAACTGCAATTTTTGCTCTGGGGTTTCTAGACAATGAAATAGAGACCCAAAATGACACTTATCAAAAATGACTAAAGAAGTACTGCAGACGACTAAAGATCATGTAGACGACTAAAGGTTAACTAAAAATGACTAAATATCCAAGAGAAAACTTAATGATTACCAAAAATGACTAAAGGAAAATTTTCTACATTTCAAAAGCCATGAAAGGACTGCTGAAGAAGATGTAATAATCCCTGGAAATGATGTAAGATAAATCATAAATGACTAAAGGAAACCAAAGATGATGCAAGAATTATCGGAGACATCATTTTGCCAAGCTTTCAACTATCTTTCCAAAATAGAGAGAAAATTTCATGAAAATGAGGCTTCTAGCCCCATGGTAGGCCCCAAAATGTGATGTGTAAATGTTGTGCCTACAAGAATGCTACACACAACCACTCAATATGACTTTATATCAACATGTTAGCATCAAATTTAACCAAATTTAACCAATAAACATGTCAAAACTATCCTATTTCTTCCTACCTAGAAGATTTACAAGAATTACATAGAATGCTCTCAGATTAAGCATGAATTCTTAGCAAATAGACAATCTAGGATGGAAAATTTCATATTAAAATGCCTAAAATGCATGAAGAATATTCAATTATGCTCCATTTATGATCAAATGCATGAAATTAAACTATTTAGCTTAAGCAAATGAACTAAATTATTGCTAGAATGAAATTGACATTAATTCGATGCTAAAATTTACTATTCACCTATATGAAATGAGCTAGAATGACTGCATTATATAGATTTTTCTTGGAGGGAAAAGGCTTCAAATCCAAATTTGAATTTGACGGTTGAGATGCATCCATGAGGGATGGCTAAGATGAAAGCTAACTAAATACATGTGATTACCTCTTGTTGGTTAGAGGTTTGACTTTTGAGGCAATTTGAAGGAATATTAATGTTTTGAATTAATTAATTCCTTTTAATTAATTTCCTTCGCCATGTATTTTTTCATTATGATTTGATTTAAATGACCAAGATTTAATTGATGAATTAATTCCTCTTAGTGAGTGGTCTTGAATTATTGATTTTTGATTATTTATATATTTAAATCGATCTAGTTTAATTATATAATTGTGATTATCTTTGAATCAAAAGTCTGGATTAGGACATGTGGGACGTGATTTCAGATTAGGAATTTTGAGTTCATCAGACCATTTTTTAGGTGATTACAAGCTTCTACTATGGAAATTTTAGGATCAAGTTGAAATGTTCTAGGAGAGTTTATGTTGAGTTGTGCAGGTTTGTGGTCCAAGTGACCTTTGTGATGTCCTGATGGACAAAATGGGCCAAAATGTGTGTTTGGAAGTCAAAGTCCTTAGAAGGAAATTTTTGGAGTGTTTTAGGTCTTAAGACATAATGTTTGACCTTTTGGTGTCCAACCATGGAGTTAGAATGGTAAAAGAGAAAAAAATGTAAAAAGTACAAAAGTTGCTTGAGGAACTTTGCAACTTTTAAATGTTGCTCGACAATATTTTGCAAAAATGTTTCTTTGTGCCCAAATGTAGTTATGGGTCATTTTGAGAAGTTGTTCAAGGAAGGAAAAACATATTTAAGGACATCCATGGAATTTTAATGAGGTTGGAATATTTCTGGTTATAAATTTGGAAGCATTCCCAAGTTGTTGTTACTGTATTGTCACTATTTTTGTGCTTTTCAATTTGAAAGTATTGAAGATGGATTGAACTTGTTTCTTTTCCAGAGCAATTAGGTTTTGATAGTTTTTTTCCATCACTATGTGGAGGATATTAGCTCTTAGTTTATGTTTTGAATTTTTTTGTAAATTATTCTTCATGTTCTATATTCTCTGGACCAGACAAGATTGTAAATAGAAAAATGACTCCTTAGGAATTTACCACCATGGAAAGTATCTGTGCCTTAGAGGAATGAAAAAGGGGTCATTGTACATTAGTTTCCTTTTTGTTTTAGGTTCTGAGTTTGCAATGGAAAATTTTGAGCTCTTACCCTAGGCGATCTTTGCTATAGCCCGACTAGGGTGAATTGAGGAACAATGTGTTTCATTTGCAGGGTAGGATTGAATGAAGTGGTCCAATGCATGGAGGGTGATCTTAGCAAGGAGAAAAATATCTTTAAGCATCACTAGAGGATGATGAATCCACATCTTTTTGTTTTATGATGATATTATAATTGGGTACTACTGATGTTGTTGGCATTCATATTTTGTCTGTGACGTCAACATATGTTTCTATGGAGAGAACAAACTAGTTATTACTATTGTATGATAACTAATAGAAGTATACATATACTATACGGATGAATCAGAATGAGAGAAGATGATGATATGAAGAAGGATGTGTGATGATCTTATTTCTAAGGTCGCTTGGATTAATATTGCATATTGGAGTTGTTACAGATGGTTTAGCTAAGACTGGTTTCTGGACTATAATAGTTATTCTTGACAGAGCGAGTCTCTGTGTTTTGGGGATATCTTACAGGTGATGATGATTCATGTTATGCAAGCTTAAGAGATGATAGAAGCATATTGAGGAAATTTTTTTATTGATCTCAAGCTATGTGGTTGTTGGTGATTTCAGCTGAGGCGTGTATTCTGGAGGAGACCCATTTGGGGCCAACTTTAGAGATGTAGTGTGCATTGTGGATTGTGAGCATGGATTGTGGATCAAGGATTATATCTTATGTATTGTAATTGATGTTTACTTTTTCTAGATACTGTGTATATCTTAGCAAGGGGTTAAATAATTATTTATATATTGGGAAAGCTTAATTGGCTGACCTAATCAATTATTTTAATAGGGTATATATGAGAGATATTTTATTTTTAAAAGATGGATGTATGATGAGAAGGCAATTGAAAAGATAGAGAAGCGTGACAGTTGTGAAGCTTGATTGGTTGCTGGATGTAGAGAAGATTTTGTGATTATAGTACTTCATTGGAACTGACCAAGAAAAGACAGTTTCTATTAGATAGTTCACTGGATTTTGTATATTTCTTATATACACTTGTTCAGATTGTAAATAATTGAGGGTGGCTTTAACCTTCTCTGGGCAGTGTGCCTGGGCAATGATCCCACTGTTACTCTTGAATACTAACAAGTTTTGTCCTTTAACAATTACTATGTACTATAATGTTATAATAAGCTCCTAACAGAGATACTTGGTGTAGGAGCACCCTCACAAAAATAAGAGCCTTTGATTCTCTCTTGGATCCTTTGATGATCCTAGTAGTCTTTAGGACACTCTAGAAATAAAGGTTATGATTGGACCCTACTTGTAAGACCTAGTCCCAAGTTTGGCATTGATAAGCCATCTGTCAACTATTGGTCAACAAGGCTCCTAAAACCTTAGAATAGGATATTTCCTTAGGAATTAATGTTTTAAATGGTTGGATCCATGTTGGATCATTAGACTTAGGGGTGGACCGATTTGGGTCACCTAGGATAGAAAAGTTGCTAAAAAGTTGTACAAGTTACTTTGCAACTTCGACAACTTTTTGCTAAAAGTTGTAAACATCCCCCAAACGGTCATATGGTTTGAAAATCAATTAGTAACCAATGGCGGGAATCCTCCATAAGCCCTACTAGGTGGGTGGAAGGGAGGATGATGTAATTTTTCATTTCAAATCAATAAAATACTACCATTTCTCTACAAATTCTGAGAACAGTTACAGTGTACAGACTAGTATAGACAAGAGAGCATGATATTATGAAACCAAAAGTTTGTACTGTGACTCTACTTTCATTTGCAAGTGATTTCATGCTTTGATCAATTCTAATTTAGAATTTATCAAGGTCTTGGTCTGACTGCCTGGATTGTAGGCCTAAAACTAGGGTTTCAATTTGTTTTGTGTATTCTAATCGATTCCACCATGGGAATTTGATGCCCCTTGGTGGAATTCAAGTTTTTTCTATGCACTTTAAGATTATACAGGTTAGATGTGGTAACTTGTAGGGTGATGGATTTTCTATGATGCCCTAGGTGTACATCCTTATGTGTTCACCTACCAGCGACTGAGTACAGTAAACATAAATATTTTTTGGGGATTCACCAAGACCTCAAAATTAGGATTTACAGTCCTTATGAATTCCCTCACATGTTCCCATAATCTTTTTGGGCATTGGTTTGGAGGAAATAGCACTTATAGTCCAATAGTAGATGTAATTAGGCCTAATAGCCTTGTCTAGATTAGGTGGTTTCTCATTTCTACTTTAGTTTCACTTCTTCGTGCTTGGTTATGATGCCTAAATCCCAAAAGGGTATTTGAATCTCCAATTTGTTCAATACATTGTATGGAAGTATTTTGGTCTAGGATCAAAATCTCTCCTAGGAAGGGCTACAAGCCTAGTTTGGGGTTTGTGAAGCAACTATGTTGTATGGGTTTCTTTTAGGTGAAAGAACCATTGGAACTAATTGAATAGGAACTAAATAGACCCCATCTATGAGCATAGGTCACCAATGGTCCCTTAAGCCATTTTGGGGGTTATTGCTAGAAGTTGGGTCAAAGTGCTTGTGAAGCCATCCATGATAGAGGGTGTAATAGGACAGGTATAACCTAGTGACTAGGTTCCCCTTTTGAGATTTAGGTTGTGATAGCCTAACCAAGTCCTTTTCTCACACTTGTGATAAGCGTGAAACACTTTGGCTTTCAATCAAGGAGTTTTGGGGGGTACATTGCCCCATTTATGGTCACCTTGAGGCTTCCATCTGCCCACTTTTCATCAAGTGGTATCACAGCTATGTCTTCTCCTAAGGATGAGGATATTCATTCAAGGGTCACAAACATTGAGTTAGAAAATATGGTAAGAGAACAAAGTGCAGAAAATGCAGCCTTGAAAAGGAGGTTACAAGAGTTGGAAAGCAAGGTAGAGAGGGGCAAAGTAGTTGCTTCTGGTGATCAAGAAGGGAGTGAGTCAGAGAGTGACAACCCTAATCAGGATGTGAACATTCTTGCAGACCAAAGACACCTCACTGATGCCTTAAATTCCATGGGGAGAAGAACCATGGATGAAAAGTTGGATTTTCCATCTTTCAATGGGAAGATGAATCCAGACTTGGCCTTGGATTGGATAGAGGCCCTAACAAGTTTTTTTGAGTGTGAGGACATCCCTGAGAAGTAGAGGGTGAAGATAGAAAGATCCAAGTTGAAGGGAGAAGCCCTAACTTGGTGGAACTTCATCCAAACATAGAGGGTGAAGAATGGGAAGAGCATGATCTCTTCATGGAATAGAATGATTGCATTGGTCAAGGAGACCAATGTGCCTAAAGACTATGGGGTACAACTCCATAGGAAGAAGAAAAGAGTAAAGCAAAAGGACATGGATGTGGGCTAATATACCAAGGAGTTCCTAAAGTTATGCATGAAGACAAATGTGGCAGAAGATGAAGAAGAAAATTTGGCAAGGTATATGAATGGGCTTAAAATATCCATTCAAGAGGAACTTAGCCTACACTACCCTACCACAGTGAACAAGTGCTATCAAATGGAAATCAAGGTAGAAGAAAAGTGGAAAAGAAAACAAGAATTTGGAAAAGGGAAAAGTAATGACAGTGGGAAGAACCTTAGAGGGAGAGGAACCTCTTGAAATAGAGGATAGTACAATGGTAATAGCAGCAGGACCCCTGACCAAGGAGACAAAGAGAACAGTGATGCAAACTCTAGAGGTAACTATAGAGGGAGAAGACCTTTTAATAGGGGAAGGACAAACACTGGAAGAGGAAATGGACCATTGAGGTGCTACTATTGCAATCAATTGGGACATCATGCAGGCAAGTGCCCTGAGAAGAGGAACAACAACAATCAAGGGAAATGGAGAGCACAAATCATTGAAGAGGACAAGCAAGAGGACAATGCAAGGGAATTAAAACTAGAGGAAGGATAGTGTTTGATGATGAGAAAATTATTCCTTAAAGTTACACAAAGACAAGAACCTCCTCAAAGAAAGAACCTCTTTAGAAAAAAAATCAAGTGCAATGGGAAGGTATGTAACTTACTTATTGATTCTGGATCAACTGACAATTTAGTGTCTTGTGAAATGGTTCAAAAGATAAATATTCCTAAGAAGGCTCATCCTTTTCCCTATCATGTCTCTTGGTTAAAAAAGGTCCAAAAAACTTTAGTAATAGAACAAGTATGGATAGAATTTTCAATTGCAGACTTTAAAGATAAAGTTCTTTGTGATGTTGTTGAAATGGATGCTTCACACATCCTTTTAGGCAGTCCTTGGAAATTTGATGTAGATTCCATACACCATTGTAGAAAGAATACCTAATCCATCACCAAGAATGGAAAAACCTTCACTATGAAGCCCCTACCTGATAAAAAATCTAAGAAAGAACCCATTGTCATCATCATGGGTGAGAAAGATATGTTGAAAGCACTAAAAGAACCTGAAACTGAAGCTTTTTTCCTAATCTCCAAGCCCAAGGATAATATAAGGTATGACCAAAATGATCCTATACCAAATGAAGCTAAGGAATTTATTGGAAATTATAGAGATGTCACTGCTAGTGACCTGCCCACAAGCCTCCCTCCCTTAAGAGATATCAGTCACTTAATTGACTTGATACCTGGTTCATCCCTGCCTAACAAGGCCCCATACAAGATGACACCATTGCAGCATGCAGAGATTGAAAAATAGGTAAGTGAACTATTGGAAAAGGGACTCATTAAAAAAAGTCTCAGTCCATGTGTTGTCCCATCAGTTTTGGCCCCTAAAAAGGATGGCAAGTGGAGGTTGTGTACTGACAGTAGAGCCCTAAACAAGATCACTATAAGATATAGATTCCCCATGCCCATAATTGAGGATCTATTGGATCAACTAGTAGGTTCTTGCTACTTAAACAAGATATACTTGAAGTCTAGATACAATCATATCAGGATCAAACTAGGAGATGAATGGAAGACAACATTCAAAACAACTAAAGGTTTGTTTTAATGGTTAGTAATGCCCTTTGGGCTAAGCAATGCCCCTAGTACTTTCATGAGGCTTATGAATGAGATATTCATTGATTTTAATGGAAAATTTGTTGTTATTTACCTTGATGACATAATAATATTCAGTCATAGCAAGGAGGAGCATCTTGATCATGTGGAACAGGTTTTAAGGAGACTTCATCAGGAAAAGTTGGTGATCAACTTGGAAAAGTGCATGTTTATAAAGAAGAACCTGTGTTCCTAGGATTTGTGATCTCACAAGGTTCCCTCAAGATGGACCCAGAGAAGGTTGAAGCAATCATCAATTTTCCCCCACCAAAGAACCAAGGTGATGTAAGAATCTTCCATGGACTTGCCACCTTCTATAGGAAGTTTATCAAAAAATTCAGTCATGTGTGTTCACCAATACTTGACACCATTAAAGGAGGTAGAAAGAATAAGTATTCTTGGAGAAAGGAAGTAAATGATGCATTTCAATACTTGAAAAACATAGTTTCTCGATACCCTATCTTGGTTCTACCTGATTTCAACAAGGTCTTCACTATAGAGACAGATGCAAGTAATTTGGCCATAGGTGCAGTCCTAAGCCAGGAAGGTAAGCCACTTGCCTTCTTCTCTGAGACATTAAATGAGGCCAAAAGGAAGTACTCAACCTATGACTTGGAACTCTATACCATGGTCCAAGCCCTCAAGAAATGAAGGCACTATCTAATCCCTAAGGAATATTTGGTATATACTGACAACCATGCATTGAGTTTTCTCAATTCACTGGAAAAGCTCTCTGTAAGACATCTTAAATGTGTAGAACAGTTGCAGGCCTACACCTTCAACATCAAGCACAAGAAGGGTGTAGAAAACAAGGTTGTTGATGCCTTTAGTCGAAGAGTGGGTCTAGATGAAGAGATACAACTTCAAAGTGTGGGAATTGATTCCCCCAAACACCTATACCCTGATGATCCTGATTTTGTAGAGATTTTTCAAGTTTGCACAAAGATGGTTGGAAGATACCATACTGATTTTTTTGAATACCTGATTCATAATGGACTCCTATTCAAAGGAGCTCAACTATGCATTCCCAAATGTTCAATGAGGACAAATATAAAAAGGGAGAAACATTGTGGTGGCCTAGGAGGACACTTTGGCATCAACAAGACAACATACATGGTGAAAAGAAGTTATTTTTGGCCAAAGATGAACAATGATGTTAAAAATTTAATAGAGACTTACACCATCTGCCAGCAAGCTAAAGGTGTGTCAACAAATCAAGGGTTATATCAACCTTTACCAATTCCCTCTAGACCATGGGAATCAATCTCAATGGATTTTGTAATGGGGTTTCCTAGAACAAAACAAGGTTTTGATAGTGTTTTTGTGATAGTGGATAGATTTAGTAAAATGGTCTATTTTGTACCATGTAAAAGTACAAATGATGCTTCTCATATTGCACATATTTTTGTTAAAGAGGTAGTTCAGATCCATGGTTTTCCTCAAACAATTGTATCTGACAGGGATGTGAAGTTTCAATGCCACTTTTGGAGGACACCTTTCAAGAAACTTGGAACTAATGTAACCTATAGCTCTGCCTATCACCTACAAATGGATGGGTAGACTGAGGTGGTAAATATATCCTTAGGCAATCTCTAAAGATGTCTAATCAAATAGTATGCTCAGAGTTGGGATCTACTCTTGCCCCAAGCAGAGTTTGCATTCAACGATTCCATGAAAAGGTCAACAGGCAAGACCCCCTTCCAAGCAGTATATGGCCTTCATCCCAAAGGACCATTGGACCTAGTAGAACTACCATCTAATTTCAAAATTAGTGCTCAAGGACAAGAAATGGCAGAGCTTATTAAAAAGGTGTGGCATGAGGTAAAAGAAACACTACAAAGATCCACTTTGAAATACAAGGAACATGCAGACAAAAGAAGAAGGGAAATCCACTTCAAAGTTGGAGACAAGGTATGGGCATTCTTGAGGAAAGAGAGACTACCTAATGGTAGATATTCCAAACTCCACATGAATAAAGTAGGACCATGCAATATCCTCAACAAAATGGGTGAGAATGCATATGAGATCTCTCTCCCCCCTACCTTGCGAATCTCTCCAATTTTCAATGTTGCAGACCTCACTCCCTACAAAGGTATAACAGGTCCAACAAATGAACAAGGTGAGTAGGCAGATATGAATGATGAAGACTATGTCACCAACCTCACTCAAAGAAAACCAGTTGAGTTGGAGGAAATTTTGGACACCAAGTTGCTGAAGTAGACCAGAACCAAGAAATACATGCAGTACCTAGTCAAGTGGAAAGGACTCCCCAACATAGATACAACTTGGATGACTAAAGACCAGATCAAGCAGCATGGAACTTTGGTGGAACAGTTACCCTCAAGTAGGAACTTGAGCTCTAAACTTCAAGGGGAGTATGGTGCAGGAGCACCCTAAAAAAACTAAGAGTCTTTGATGCTCTCTTGGATCCTTTGATGATCCTAGTAGTCTTTAGGACACTCTAGAAATAGAGGTTATGATTGGACCCTACTTGTAAGACCTAGTCCCAAGGTTAGCATTGATAAGCCATTGGTCAACTATTGGTCAATAGGGCTCCTAAAACCTTAGAATAGGATATTTACTTAGGATTTAATGTTTTAAATGTTTGGATCCATGTTGGATCATTAGACTTAGGGGTGGACCGAGTTGGGTCACCTAGGATAGAAAAGTTGCTAAAAAGTTGTAAAAGTTGTAAACATCCCCCCAACGGTCATATGGTTTGAAAATAAGTTAGTAACCAATGGGGGAAGCCTTCATAAGCCCTACCAGGTGGGTGGAAGGGAGGATGATGTAATTTTTCATTTCAAATCAATAAAATACTACCATTTCTCTGCAAATTCTGAGAATAGTTACAGTGGACGGACTGGTACGGACATGAGAGCATGATATTTTGAAACCAAAATTTCATACTATGAATCTACTTTCATTTTTAAGTGATTTCATGCTTTGATCAATTCTAGTTTGGAAGTTATCAAGGTTTTGGTTTGACTGTTTGGATTGTAGGCCTAAAACTAGGGTTTCAATTTGTTTTGTGTATTCTAATCAATTCCACCATGGGAATCAGATGCCCCTTGGTAGAATTCAATTTTTTTCAATGCACTTTAAGATTATGCAGGTTAGATGTGGTAACTTGTAGGGGGATGGATTTGTTGTGATGCCCTAGGTGGACATCCTTATCTGTGTACCTACTAGCGACTGAGTACAATCAGCATAACTATTTGTTTGGGATTCACCAAGACCTCAAAATCAAGATTCATAGTCCTTATGAATTACCTCACATGTTACTATAATCATTTTGGGCATTGGTTCAGAGGAAATAGCACTTGTAGTGCAATAGTTGACCTAACTAGGCATAATAGCCTTGTCTAGACTAGGTGGTTTCTCATTTCTCCTTCATTTTCACATCTTAGTGCTTGGATATGATCCCTAAAGCCCAAAAGGGTATATGAATCTCCACACTTTTTCAATACATTGTATGGAAGTATTTTGGTCTAGGATCAAAATCTCTCCTAGGAAGGGCTACAAGCCTAGTTTTGGGTTTGTGAAGCAACTATGTTGTATGGGTTGCTTTTAGGTGAAAGAACCATTGGAACTAATTGAATAGGACCTAAATAGACCCAACCTATGAGCATAGGTCACCAATTTTCCCTTAAGCCATTTTGGGGGTTATTGCTAGAAGTTGGGTCAAAGTGCTTGTGAAGCCATCCATGATAGAGGGTGTAATAGGACTGGTATAACCTAGTGATTAGGTTCCCCTTTTGAGTTTTAGGTTGTGATAGCATAATCAAGTCCTTTTCTCACACTTATGATAACTGTGAAACACTTTGGCTTTCAATCAAGGATTTTTGGGGGGTACATTGCCCCATTTTGGGTCACTTTGAGGCTTCCAGATGCCCACTTTGCATCAATACTATACTCCAGTACATCATTTATGGGTGCTAATTCCCACCAGGGTTTTACCTTAAACATGGTTTCCTCAAAAACAAAGGATTGTGTTATTTTGTTGGTATTTACTATGTTATCATTTGAATTGAAGTTTTGGTTTATAAAGTTTAATGTTTAATAATCTATCTCACAATTGATTCACCCCCCCCTCTCACTTGTGCTGGTGGACTATTATTATTAACAATTAGTATCACAGTGGTTGGTCCTTAGAGAGAAAGTTTAAAAACTTGAGGTGATCCTGAAGATGACTTACCATAGAAAGGATAGTCTGAAATTTGACCCTGAAAACTTTGACAGTTGGAAGAACTAGATGAGAACACATTTTCTATGTTTGGGAATCTAGTACTGGATGATCACAAAAAGAAAGGAAAAGATAAAGACTGAGGATGAAATGGATAAAGATAATGAAGATGAAAATAATTTATTTTCATGTAACATGTTTGCAAGGGAAGCTTTGATTAGGGAACTTTTCGAAGGTGAATTCACAAAAGTAAAAGACTTAGATTATGCACATGAAATTTGGACAAGATTGGAAGCACTATATGAAGGAGATAAGTTTACAAAATAGGCAAAGCTACAAAACTTGAATACAAAGATGGAATCATTGAAAATGAAAGATGATGAGAACATTAGAGCATACACATAGAGAGTTACTGAAGTGGTTACTGGCATCAGGAACTCTAGAGGTACTTACAGTGAGGAAGAAGTTATTGTGAAGATTCTTATCTCTGACACCTGTAGACAAAACTAAAGTACAGGCTATAGAATAAATTACACCTTTGAAAATGAACTTAAATAGAGATATGTTGATTGGAAAGATAAATACTTTTGACACCGCAGAACTGAGATATTCTCTACCTAAAGTTGAGTTACCATTCAAGGTGATTGTGCATAGAAACAAAAAGACCCTATCTTGAATTGCAAGCACCAACAATAGTGACTTGAGAGAAAAACTTGGAGAAGTTGTGCTGATGAATGGGAACATATACATGAAGAATAAAGAAAGATAGACGAAGTGGTAGCCTTGACCGCTAGAAGAGAAAAGAGAGGTAAGGGTCAATTTGAAGGAAAGTTACCTTTGAAATTTTTTCATGCAACAAGATAGGTCATTTTTCATCTCGATGTCCTACAAGGGTTTAAAAACATAAACCTAAGTTTTATAAATCAAAGTATCCAAAATACAAGGAATGTTACTATGCTAGCGAAGGTGTTTCTAGTGATGAAGTTGTTGACTATGATGAGATTGGATTTATTTCTATTAAGGATGATGAACCTATACATGAAGAAAAAGCCTTAGTATCTCATGTTGAAAAGAAATCTAAATGGGTTATAGATAGTGGTTGTTCACATTATATGACTAGAGATAAAAACAAGTTTGTTAGTTTGGAAAGATATGATGGTGGCGTTCTTAGATTTGGTGACAATACTCCTAAGCTTATCATTGGAGTTGGATCTATTTCTCTGGATGGAAAAACTAATATTGACAATGTACTGCTTGTTGATGGACTTAAGCATAATCTGTTGAGTGCTGGGAAGCTAGTGGACAAAGGCTATCAATTGAAATTCATTGATGGGAAATGTTCTATCATAAGTAAATCAAGAGACTTTATCAATCTAGTACTAAATCTAGAGGTAATATATTTGAATTGAATACATCTGAGGATTCTTGTTTTATAGTGAAGGTTGATGATAGTTGGTTATAGCATAGAAGATTTTTTTCATATTAACTTTGATAATATTGTGAAGGAAAGTATGACTAATGCAGTAAGAGATCTACCTAAGATTTTAAAACCATCTAACACTGTGTGTAGAGTGTGTTATAGGGAAGAAGAATAGAAGCATTTTTAAAAGAAAATCTTATTCATAAAAAGGGAAGTTGGATCAGGTACATACAGATTTGTGTGGTCCTACAAGAGAAAGATCTTATCATGGTGAAAGGTATTTTATAAATTTTTGTGATGACTTTTCTAGAATTGTGTGGGTTACTTATTTAAGAGAGAAATCCAAGGCATTTGAAAATTTCAAAATATTAAAAGCAAAAGTTGAGAATGAATCAGGTTTCAAGATAAAATGTTTGAGATCACATAGAGGTGGTGATTTTACTTTAGATTTATTTAATAGCTACTGTGAAGAGCATGGAATATTCAAATAGACATCTGCTCCTAGGACACCAAGATAGAATGGGATAACATAGTGAAGAAACAAAACAATATTAGATGCTGCCAGAACTATGCTAGTGGAAGGAAATGTATCACATGTTCATTGGAGAGAAGCTGTTGGTACTGCTATGTAAACCTTGAACATAATTCAGATTAGAGAAGGTACAAGTAAGACTCCTTTTCAATTATGGTTTGATCATACTCCTACTGTAAAATATTTCAGAATATTTGTAAGTAAATTCTATATCAAAAGAGATGATGAGATAGGGAAGTTTGATTCTAGAAGTGATGAAGGTATCTTCCTTGGTTATTCTACTAAGAGAAAATCCTATAAATGTTTTAATCTGAAATGTAGGAATTTGATTGAAAGCACTAATGTGAGGATAGATGAAAAGTTTCAGATTCAGGAAAGAATGTATGACTGTGGTTAGATTGCAAAAATAAAAGAGGTCACTACCTATCCTGCAGAACCTTTGGAGATTGATGATGAGATTGAAGATGAATCAATTGAGCTTACTGAAACTCCTAAGTCTCTGAAGTATTTTAGGAAGAACCATCCTGAAAATGAAATCTTTGGTAATGCAAGTAAAGGAATGATGACAAGATCAAAAGTAAGAGATGAAAATGTTTGATTTCTCAAGTTGAGCCAAAAACTACTGATGAAGCATGTAGAGATGAATCTTGGACTAAACCTATGCAGGAAGAACTAGAACAGATAAAGAAAAAAAACACTTGGGAATTGGTTCCAAGGCCTAAAAAAAAAAATGTGATAGGAACCAAATTGGTCTTTAGAAAAAAAATGGATGAGGAAGGAACAATGGTAAGAAATAAGGCTAGATTGGTTTGTAAAGGATACTCACAACAAGAAGGCATAGACTTTCAAGAAACATTTTCTCTTGTTGCTAGGTTGGAAGCTATGAGATTATTTATTGCTTATGATGCACATAAATACTTTAAACTCTATTGATTGGATGTGAAATATGCATTCTTGAATGGAGATTTGGAAGAAGTATACTTAGAGAAACGTAATGGATTTCCTTTGACAGAACATGAAGACATGGTTTGTAAGTTTAAGAAAGAAATGTATGGACTGAAACAAGCACCGAGAACCTAGTATGCAAGAATAGACAAGTATCTACTTCATCTTGGTTTCAGAAAAGGTAATGCAGAAAATAATTTATATTTAATAATTGGTGAAGATGGAATCGTAATCATAGAATTTTTTGTTGATGATATCATTTTTGGAGGCAATGATAAAATGAGTAAAATGTTCTCTAAACAAATGGAAAATGAATTTGAAATGTCAATTATTGGTGAGATGAAATTTTTTCTTAGTTTGCAAATTAATCAGAATAAGAATGATATTTATATATCTCTGACCAAGTACCTTAAGGAAATGTCGAATAAGTTTGGAATGGAAGATTGTAAACCAGTTGGGATACCCATGGTGACGAGTTATAAACTTACTAATAATGATGAAACTCAGAGTGTTTTTTAGACAAAGTAGAAATTAATGATTGGAGGTCTACAATATCTAACTCACACAAGACCAGATATTCCCAATGCAGTTGGAATTGTGGCAATATATCAAGCAGATCATAAAGGGACACACCTTGCTGCTATGAAAATAATTTTCAGATACTTGAAAGGAACAAATAGAGTATGGATCATGATATGAAAAATTAGATGACTTTATTTTACATGCTTATATTGATGTTGATTGAGCATGTACTATGGATGATAGAAAGAGTACAAGTGGTGAAGCATTTTTCCTTGGAAAAAGGTTGGTTTCATGGTTAAGTAAGAATCAGGACTATATTTCTCAGTCTACTGTTGAATTCAAGTATGTTGTTGCTACTATAAATTGTACACAAGTTGTTTGCACGAAACAAATGTTGAAGGACATTGGAATAATTTTTTAAGAGCCAGTGGTTATCCGTTGTGATAAAAGTAGGACATTGAATATGTCAAAGAATCCTGTAATGCATTCAAAGACTAAACATATTTCTATTAAGTATCATTTCTTGAGAGACAAGGTAGTAGAGAAAGATATTAGAGTGGAGTATGTTAGCACAAAGGAACAAATAAGAGATATATTCACAAAACCTTTTCCAAAATATACTTTTGAGTATCTTAGAAGCATGCTTGGCGTGAGATCCCCTCCCTATGGTAATTAATTAATGCAGACATGCATTAGTCCAGTGGCTTTTAGAGCTATATTATTGTTGGATATATATATATAT
>MU224858.1:670605-692037 GCA_018584345.1 Thuja plicata
TATATATATATATATATATATAGAGAGAGAGAGAGAGAGAGAGAGAGATATTTCCACTATCTTGGGGAGAGAGAGGAAGGAGAATTTATGGTCTATAATTTTTTTTTATTCTATTCAATTCTACCTTGAAATATTTGTGCACGAGGTAGCTTGAAAAGGGTCTTTGTGCATGGGGCTGCTTGAAAATGTTTTGTGCATGGGGTGGCTTGAATTTTTTTTGCATAATGTAAAAGGGAGGTTGTATGTGTGGATCCCTCCTTATCATGGTATTTAAGGAGACATCATAAGGAAGATAATCAAGGATACCTACTTCTGACAACAAAAATATGTCCTTTAAACAACAATGTATGTCATAAACTTATCTAAGAGTGTTGACTCTTCTAAGCTAAGAAAGTAGATAATCATGAAAGGATATTTTTATTGTGGGAAGAGACCCTTGAAAGGAAGAGATCTTGGATACAAGACACTTACCTTCAACATGAGTTCTTGAACAAAGATATCATCTTCAAGATAAAGAGGGGGAAGAGAACAAGAATGCACACATTTAGTCCCCTATTACTAGGTGAAATAGGGATTATTGATGAAGGATGAAAAAATTTGAAACCCAAAGTAAGGAAATTTATTTATAATAAACATAGTTACGAAAATAAAGAATAGGTTGTGATCGAGGATGCACACCTCTTTTATAAGAGAGAATCTTGAATCAAAACAAGTAATTCTTTATAGGAAAATAATATCACATGATAAACAAATTTGTTATTGTACTAAGGAAATTAAATCCTTAGATAAGAGAGAGAAAAAATATAAAATATAAAATTTCCCCCTATGTGTGAAAGAAAGAAAAAATATATTGGACACCCTTAATGATAGGTACTTCATAATAGACACACGATTCTAAGAAAAATAAGCTGCAAACTAGAGAAAAATCCTAATGTAAAACATGCATATTTATGCTAGAAAAGACATCACATATAAGGTAATCAAGTCATCAAGGAAAGAGATGAATGAGATAAATGAATGATTATTAAATGATATACATGCGCCTTGAGGCATGAAAAGGATTGTTAAGAAAAGATGTAAGAATGTTTCATTAAACAAAGTGTCTCATGCCAAAAAGAATGTACCATCATTAAATAATAGAAAATCCATGAAAAAGAAGGAAGAAGGATGCGACATTACATATACTTAGTGGTCAATTAAATTATAAAATATTTGAACTTCTAAGAAAAGAAGATATTGTAAGAAGGATAATAATCTCATTAGAGAGAAAGATCCTAAACAACAAGTACATACATGGGAGGACATCATAGTATAAAAGAGATGAAAAAAAAAATATAATAGATCCTCTGAAGGAGAAAAAATTAGATAGAAAGAGAAATCCAATATATGCACTAAGTAATAGATCTTTTACAATATAAGTGCACTCTCAAGAAAGAATAAGGTTGCAAATCGGGATGTAAATCTCACAAAAAAAGAGAAGATCCTTGTGTAAAACAACAAATCCATGCAAGAGAGGACATCATAATATAAAAGATGCAAGCTCACAAATGATATTGGATGTATTGGGAAGGAAAATTAAAAAAGAAGGACATGCTATGCTCCCAAGTGTTTTTCATTTATAATAGACATGTGTTTTCAAGAAGGACACATTATGCTCCCTAAGTTTATGACATACATTGTTGTTTTAAGGACATCTTTTTGTTGTCAGAAGTAGGCATCCTTGATTATCTTCCTTATGATGTCTCCTACAATGCCATCATAAGGAGGGAGGCACACATACAACCTCACTTGTACATTATGAAAAAAAATTTCAAGCCACCCCATTCAAAAAACATTTTCAAGTCGCCCCGTGCACAAAGACCCTTTTCAAGCTGCCTCATGCACAAATATTTCAAGGTAGAATTTACTAGCATAAAAAAAAATTTATAGACCATCAATCATCCTTCCTCTCTCTCCCCATAGATCACCTAGCATAACACAATTTTCTCAGACAGTGGAAATCATGGTCTCTCTCTCTCTCTCTCTCTCTCTCTCTCTCTCTCTCTCTCTCTCTCTCAGATTTACTAGTAGGTTAGACCATGGAGTTTGTATCATCTTTTGGGACGCTCCTCTTCTTCCTATGTGATCACTTGTGCTCTTGCAATAGATTTCCATACGTGATATTAGTGGATGAGACATTTTCGATGGAGGTTTCTTTAATTAGTTGATTTGGAGTTTTGTTTTAGTACTAACCCCTTTTTGTGTCTTTTGTTTTTTCTTTTCCTTTTTGATTTTTTCTATTTTTGTACCCTTGTTCATGGATGTGGAGTTAAGATCTCTGGTTTGGGGGCTTACGTCCTTTAACTTAGTGTGATCTTATCTCTTTGCAATTCACCATGATCATGATATTCTCTTTTCCATCTCTATTTTTCTTCTTTCTCTTCCTTTACCTTGAGCATGAGCTTGTCTCATACTCCCGCTAAAGTGGGGGCTAAATTTACCATCCTAAAAAGTAAGAACTTAATTTGTGCTCATGTTGGGACCATTTTGAGCCTACTTTAGTGTGCTTCTTATGGCAGGACCTCATATTGCACTTAAATGTATAATTAATTCAAATAAAGGTCCTCCTTCTCCTTTAATCTTGTTTACAACAAGATGTTGGATCTAACTTCTATGCTTGATTTTCCTTTTTCCATCCATCCACATTATTCATTTCCCACCTAGGTCCTATACATTCAATTTCATATTTTAGGATCTATAGTGATTTCCTAGCGGGTTGTGGCTTTCACCACCCCTTTCTGGAACACTCCCCTAACTCCTAAATAATTTTTGGCTTTCTAGGACAAGGCCACCATTTGTAATCTTGTCCTAGAGCTTTGTGATTCATTGGGCTCTAGGCCCGATGTGGGAATGTTTCTTCCATATATTTCTTTGAGGTCAGCTTGCGAGAATTGAGCCCCCAAATGTGTATAAAAGGACACTAAAGCTTATCATTTTCAAATTCATTATTATTTTTAAATCCATAATCCATCTACCAGTGCAATCACACGCACATGTGATCTATCATTGTTCATTCAAGAGATTCAATTACAAGCAAGTTCCATTGTTAAAGGCATCCATTATATCAAGAATTCAAGTGCAAGGAAGCCATAAATAATTTCAAGTCTTTGTTATATCATTTCCATGATGCATTAAAGGTATTTCCTTCCATAGATCTATCTCTTTTCCCCATTGGAGGTAAAACAAAGGAGTTTGCAATCAAGGAAGGAGATCTACATTCATCCATCAAGTCTTCTTCTTCCTGAATCCAACATTGTGGTGAATTACAACATCTACTACATGAATTTTTATCTTAAATGATTTACTTTTGGTTTTTGTGTTGATTCAAATTTATTGCATCAACATTCTTCATCAAATATTTAGAGACAAATGCATATACATGGTATGATATATTCTATTTTTTAGATCTAATATTTGCTACATGAAAACATTCTTTCAATTGTATTTATTTACTTTCAGGGTTGATTCCTAAATAGGGGTTTGAATGAGGCAAACACCTCCCCTCAACCTTCTTCCCCTTCTTTTCTCTGTGTAGGAACAAGTTGCAGAGTTTCAGATCTAGATACAGTTACAAGTCCCCTCCAAATTTCATCATTTTAAGAGTCAAAAGGACAAGGACACAATATTTACCCTTGTCCTGGAAAAGGTCACCTTTTTCGGACATGTCCTCTATGTTTGATATTTTCATAGACAAAAGTTCTAGGTGCCAAAGGTCCAAATCTAGAACCTTACCTGATTGTGATAGCTCTAGAACAATTAGAATCATATTTGAAGATCCATTTGCTTCTTCTTCCTTCAAGGTGAGATCTTTATTCCCATTTTCTCCTTGCACATACTTTCATAGATCATTTCTACTTTTTTTTTAATTAATTATCACATGTACATATCAGTTTTACATATCATCTATATCATAAGGAATTCAAAAAATCTACATTGTGTAGATCATGAATTGGTTCCCTTGCTCTTTCAATTTTTCTAATCAGATTCAATTTGTTGGGGGGTTTTGTATTCCAATGTATGTGTGATTTGGTGAGTGATCTACCTCTTATAATTGATCACCATTTTATACAATTCAGGCACATCAACAAACCATTGACTAAACAAAGGAAAGTAATACCTAACACTTGAAGTGGAAACCTCCTCCTAGGGGATGATTAAAAATAAATCTAGATGGGGTAGCAAAAGGGAATCTTGGACCTGCAGGTTGTGGGGGAGTGGTTTGCGATCACACAGGTAGAATTATCTCGACAATGGAACTCCCTTTGGGGACTCAGACAAACCATTACACCGAGGCTATAGATGTCTATCTAGACTTTCAGATGACTAGATTTAATGGTATTACTAATGTTTGGTTAGAAATTGATTCTTTGAATATTGTTAATTATCTCAAAGGAACCTCCCCCCTAGTTGGATCATCAAAACTATTATAAAGAATATCCTAAGGTTATTGGTGGGGTTTGAAGATTCTATAATATCTCACATTTATCATGAGGGAAACTGTGTGGAAGATCACCTTGCCAACTTGGGTATTGTGTATATATAAAATATACCTTCATGAAATTAGTTTGAAATATAGCAATTTTATGGATAGATAATCTAATTTTAATCAAAGAATTGACAAATAATCAAGAAGCATTCCATGGCTCTCTAACTAAGAATGCTAATGAATCTCTCAGCCTTAATCTCCATTAGTGACAGTCCTAGAATGAGAAATGATGTTTGATAATGCCTAATATAGCTCTCAAATTCTCAAATTGTAATGCAATTCATTAAATCTTTCTCACAAATTGCTATATTATGCTCACAAATGCTATGATCTTAAAGAATTTCTCTATAGTGTAGATGCATTTGCTCATGAATGTCTAGGATTAATAATGCTCTCAAAATGCTTAGTATTTATAGGATTTCCCAAGGGTAGGGGGTAGAATTAATTTGATCATGATCAAAGCTTGGTTCATTTGAAGGCTTTCAAATTGTTTCAAATGGAGAGACCATTTAAATGGTGGTCTCAAAGGTTGGGACAAAGAGACAAATTGAGTAGTGAGGATGTTAAAGGGTCAAATGAGTGACCAAGATTGCAAATTTTGGAGTGATCCATGTGCTTTCAATTCTTGATTCTTATTGGTTCATTAAATTCTTGTCTTGTTTGTTGAAAGAAATTAGGATATAATCAATTCAATTAATTTATTAAATTATCCATGTAAGGGAATAGGTTGATTCTCATTTTTTATTTAAACTATATAATTAGTTGATTAAATCAATTACATGGTTTTGATTAATCCCTTTTAGGGTTAGATTTAATTAATTAATATATTTATTAATTGATCCTTTGATTTAATGTGATTTAGTCCCTTTTGATTTGATTAAATGCCACTTGATCTGATTAAGTACACCTGACCAAATTTAGGTGTCTACAAGTATTAGCGCACAACAAAGATTAGATTGGGATATGAACAATCATATCCCAATAAGCCTGAGAAAACATCTCCATAATGATGAGCAAGGATGATGAGTTATTGCATGCTTGAGAAATCATGAATTCAAACACACGAGTGAACAGAGGCTGGATGACGTATTTATTCCACCTACAGATACATTTGTGGATGTTGTTTTTTATACATTTCCTCTTTGCAAACTAGGGTTTTGATGCCAAAGCTATGGGAGGAGAAACAAATTGCACTAAGCCAATCATCTATGACATATATGGCATAATATTGAGCCCATCTAGAGTGTCATTTCTGCGGGCGAGGTCTAACCGGGTATATGTAGTGACTTAATGGAGTGAATACCCTAGTCATGGAGGCTTTTGTTGAAGGCTAGAAGGACAATGTTCAGCATGTCTATGGGCTTGAGCTGATAATTAATGAACAACTTAACGCCCATGTTTCCAATATCCTCATTATAGGTAGGAAGTTCTATAGAGATAATAAATCTACAGTGGATGTCATCAATTTTTTCTTTCTTCCTGGTGAACGGGAAAATTCCCTCAAAAGAATGAATGGGTGTTTCACAAATGTTCTCTTCCAAAGCCATGGTCAGACATCAAAAGGGTAATTATGTGTTACCTGACCTTAGATTAAATTCTTGGTATAGTATTTTCATCTACCATTGAATCATTATCTTGAATCATTTCTGTAATGATAAGGTTATTTCTATTCCATTCTATTTTGTCTCCTCGCTCAACCATAGCATTGTAGCTCATAGGAAAAATCCCTCCTCTCCAATCCTTCATGAGGGTCTTATTTTGTTTCTTATGGAACATGTTAAATCCCTCCATGTCGAGAAATTTCCCCCTCCTAAAAATAGTATTGAGTTTTAGAAGAACGTGAGGGTTCAACAAGGGGACACAAATTCTTAACACCCAGATTTTGATTAAGATGGAGATGAATTTTTCCATATTCATAAGGGAAAAGGTAAGTCAAAAATTGGTATTTCTATGCCCTCTTTCTCTCTGAAGAAGAGAGTGGTATCCTCGGAGGATGATTATTCTGATTACCAGCCCTTGGTTGAGGTTATGCCTAACTCTTTGGATAATAAGGGGGAAAGAAAAAATAAGTCCAAATCCAGTGACACAAAATAGAAAGGAAACTTTAAAATCACTAATCCTTCTCCTAAGAATTTAATTATGGCCTCCTCCTCAATTCCTTTGTCACATCCCAAATAGAGATCCTCTATTCTTAAGGATGCAGCAGACAAGGATAAGAGGAATGACTCCCCTATAAATTACAAAACTTTGTTAATAATGAGAAAGGGAACGTTGAGACTATTCCTATGGATCTAGGTAGGGACATTACAATGGAAAAGGATTCTTCAATTTTGGACAATTCTTCTATCAATATTTTGGTAAAGAACCTATTGTAGAACCAACATGCTATTTTTAATTAGATTATTACAGAAATTAATATCCTGAAGAACAACTCTCCCTTTGTTCATAAATTGGATGATATTGTTGCAAGAACATGCACCTTGGACAAAGGTATCAATGATCTCAAGCATGACCGTGAAGAGAAAATCTACAAAATGGAAGATATCATTAAGGTGTCTTATGACAAGTTGAACAAGGTTGTTTGTGTAAGTAAAGCCACCATGAAGAACACCAGTAAAGGTCTGAGAAAACTCAATGAGAAATTTGTTCATATTCACAACCTTCCAAAGGAGGATTCACATGTGAAGAGGAGGAGCAGAGACATGGAAGAGGATAAGGATGTTGAGGATGAGACAAAGACCGCCTCTACTATGTCAAGTCTTGCTACCAAACTGAGAAGCAAGAATAAGGGTCTGGCCTCTTTAGACAACAAAGTCAAGAAAATGAAGGGCACTAATGAGAACATCATTAGGAAACATGATAATTTAGTTAAGATGTTATAGGTTTGTTTGGGGTTTTTTTCCCCCCGTATTTTTCTACTTTTGGTGTTTGGTTCTTGTATGGTTGGTGTATGTTTTATCTTTTGAACATGATGTTCATTTTTGTTGTAAAACTTGGGTTTCTGGTTGCTGTAAAACCAGTTTTCCCTTGATCAAAAAAAAAATTCTAAAATTTCATAGCTATATACTTTGGATGGTTAGAAGGTACCTCAATCCTATTTCTGATTTTCCTAGTTCATAATATTTGTGCTAATGTAAATTTGACGAATGAGTATAGATCCAACTAAACTGTGTAATTCTATTTTAAAGAATCATTGGAAGGTTTCCTTAAAATATTTTGCCTATATTTAAACGAAGTAATTTTTCCACTTTATATTTACAAATTAAAAACAATACAAATCTAAAATTTAATTACTACTAATTATTTCCTCTCAAAGAAATATATCATGACTCGCAATCGTACCTTAGAATGCAATGGGTATGCCGAAGAGACATTGAAGTTGAATTAGAGATATAAAATTGGTCTATTATTTTACATATATTTGTGAATCTAATAAGGTTATTTGGAAGACTATTTAATCATGCTCCATTGCCAGTAACCATAACCTAATCCTACACGAGTTCATAACCCGAATTGTAAAGACAACCCTAACTGTAATCATGACATAAACCAAAACTATTATCCTAACTCTAACAATAATAAAGACCCTAACTTTGACCATAAACTAACCATATTCCTAAATCTAACCTCAATCATAAGCTTAACCCTAACCCTAATAAAAATCCTAACCCTAACCATAGTAGTAACAATGACATAACCCCTTACCCTAACCATAATCCTTACACTAAACCCTATTGACAATCCTAACCCCAACCTTAAATATAACCCTAACCCTAATCGTAAACAAGATCATATCACAAACTCTAAACCCAATCATAATCCTAACCATGACATAAACCTAAACTCTTCTACTAACCCTAACCCAAAATTTTGACACTAATCAGAACCCTAACCCCAACCATAATTACAAGCACGATATAAATCTTAAACCTAACCATAATTGTAATCGTAAACCTTGATCATATATTTAATGATAATAGTAACAATGATGTAAACCATAACTCTAACCTAACTATAATGATAATAGTAACATGATCCTAACTATAACCATAATCATAACCCTGACCACGAACTCTAACCGTGATCAAAGGTCTAAGTCTGAACATTAACCATAATGTAAACCATCTTGAGATAAAAAAATTCGTTAAATCTTAATCATTAAAAGATATTTTTGAGATGTTTAGGAAAATTGAAGTAGTTGAATATTATAATAAATGTATGTGATAAAACAAACTTATAAGTAATGTAAACACATTAATTAAAAAAATGAACTTATAAAAACCCTACTTTTAAATTACAATTATTTCTATCTCACACTAATAATTTATTTTTCAAATAGCATATATTGTTTCAAATTGTGCAACAATCTATTAAATATTCTTGAATTTGAGTTATTAAATTTGACTTATAAATAAATAATATATTAATACTATTAAAATATTTTAAGAAAAATTAATATGGGAGATGAAAGTAATTTAAAAAAAAAATAAACACTGACTATTATATTTACTATTTTACCTTAATTGTTTAGTACTTAATTGTTCATAGATAATTTTTTATGAAGATAATAATATACATAAGATAATGAAAGCTAGTTAAAAATTATAATTTTTGTCAAAAAAATTTATTTTTATTTTTACTTTGTTAATTGTAATTTTTTATAATCTATTTTTTTAAAATATAAAATAAATTGATCAAGTCTTGCCAAGTTTGAGGCCCGACATCATGCCTCAAAGGAATTTAGCAGAGTTGATGCAAACCCTCCATTTACAAAAAAATATATAAAACAAACATAAATATATTCATATTTAAATAAATTTAATATTTAAATTATAAATAAAAAAATCTAATATATGATAATAAATTAAATTATCATTAGTCTATATAAATTAAATAATATCTAAATTCAGTAGATTCCTCCACACACATATCTAGGAAAATAATTAAACTTATCTCCCAATCTATTCAAGTTGCAGGTGATATGCGTTGGTATCTACACTACTAAATAAAATTGTCAGTCATGCATGCATTCAGAGCCAAGTGTGCAAAAAGTATACTCTCTTTTTTCGTTGGAACTTTACAGAAGAAAGCGGTGAAGATTTAAATTTTATGAATTATTCAAGGCCCAAGACTTATCCATAAAAGCTTTCTGATCAGTTATTTGTCAGCAAGCTTGCTTTACGACTAAGTTATCCCACCTCTGCAAAAAAGGCAGTTCATTCATTAGAGAACTCAAATCTCAAATTATAACAAAAACTTCCATTAAAATGGCCCTGTAAAACTGTCTAGCACGTTTGTATTCGACTGATTAGAATGTATTACATGTTATCTGATATAAATCCAACCTGACTGAGCTCAACAGATTGTTAATGAATGATTCAACAGTTAGTTTACATATCTAAATCCAAGATAAATTGTCCATTAAATTAAAAACATTATAAGGAATGTTTTTTTCTAATCTAAAAATTTAAGCTCAGCATTATCTAAATGTTTACAAAGTAGACTTTGTCATTAAATTATTTGTCTTTTAGTAATTTTTTTGTCTTTAAGAATGTTTTTTGATTATTCTTATAAGGTGGATAGTATGTTATTTGATTATTTTATTCATGAATGTTCAAATTTGTAGAAGTATGAAATAAACAATGATATTAGAATGGTATTAAGAACAATTTTGACAAAATAAATATCTCTGTGTTTGATTCTTATGAGACTTGTATTCTTATATCAATCATTCTAAAATGATTCTTCAACTAAAAACATACTTAACTTCTTGCAACATGAATCTATAACAGACCACAACAATTCAAATTTGTATTTCTATGTTTTAGTAATTTGAATATTCAAAATCTTTTAGAGTGGAATTTGTGGGTGAAACTATTGTCAATCTCCCAAATTTGTTAGCAAAACTCAATGATTTTGAGGGACTAAATGATTTCAGATTTTGAACACCAAACAAGAAAGTTATGATCTTACTAAATTTCAGTATGTAAATTTCTAGTTTTGAAAATTTATACTTCTACTTATTATTATTATTTGATCAACTGTTATCTCGAATTCATAGGATTATGGAGACTTTTAGCATTCTAAATAATTGTAACAAACTTCATTTTAGATTGAATAAACAATAACTTTTGAAAATTAAATATAAGAGATATTTCCACATCAAGTCAAATTGTGATATTAGTATCAGGATTCAACTATGTAATTGAATCCTGATAACTATATTACAATTAAACATTACTTATCCAAAATACAAACTTTGACAGATACTATTACCTGAATTCACCATTAAATTAAATCGATTATCCCACAACCATTAACAAACTCTGCTTAATATAATTCATAATTTTCTACTAAACTTTTAAACCCCTATATAAATTAAATGCATTAAACTCAAGTTCTATTTACAAATGATATCTAAATGGAGACCTCCACTTAAGCATGACACAAATATTAACAGTCAAATCACTACAAACTCCCCTGATAGTTTTGAATGATTTTGAATTATTATAATATTAACACCCTAAATATAGAAATCTTGTAATTTCGTGAGATAGTTGCCCTAAGAAAGAACTAAAAATAGAATACTCACGTTGGTACAGAATACTATAACTTTGGATTCTTGCGAAACGAGTTTGTACACAAGTTTCAAAGAGATGAAGGAGAGCAATTGCTAAATAAGATGAAAATAGGACGTCAAGAACAATAAATTAACACTGCTTTTCTACGTGGAAGAATGAATGGAGTTGCGTGTGATTTGGGGATGGATAGCACGTTGTATCTGCTTGCTTATCCACATGTTGGATGTTATAAATACGCATCATTGCATTCTTCCTGATCATCTTTCTTGTATTGTATTTGCAATTCTTTTGGTAGACTGGTAGAATTTGTTTTGGGTATTGGGTAGTTATAATTCATCTTCTGCTAGCTTCTTCATCATGATCATGGCTAACAACGTTTCTGCATCAGCTTCAATGGTATGTGGGGTTGTTTTTTCTTTGGTTTTTATTGTTTTAGAAGAGAAACTGCTTGTTTATGCGTGGAGAATGTTATTGTTGTGTTTTTGGAGCTTTTTTGGTAGTTTCTACCAAGAAATATAACTTCCCCTTGACAAAATACTAGGTGATGTAGGTTTTTAAGCTTTTTTTGGGAGTTCAGAACTTATAGTACTGTACATTAAATTGGTGATTTACTATTGTAGTTTTGAATACTTTTTATGTAGATTTTCAATGTATGTCAAGGAAGATAAGATATAGAAGTTGCACAGCTATAACCCTGATTATAGCATTAGAGAGGCATTCATTACAGTGAAGAAATAACTAATAGAAGAGATTATTATCAACTACAGATAATGAGAGACATAAAAGTTGTGAGATTGACTTTCATTGGGATCTCACTTCCATGAGCTGAAGGAGATTGATATGACAACAAATCAAGGGCAAACATTGTAGCTTCAATGCTTGCCAAGCAGAATTTTAAAGATTGTTTTGTTATCAAGTATGAGTCTTGCTAACTTGAATATATTCAGCATAGTGGGTTTCACGAGTTTTTCTTGTCCATGTTGTTCTTTGCCCAATCTAGTCTTGGGCTATATAGATTTATTGGGGGCAAGTTTTCCTTGACTGGTAGTATATGTTTTGACGATTTCTCCTATTGTCAACCACCTTTTGGTAACTGTTCATTTTTTCTAAGCTGCATTGTTCAATACAAAATTTTAGAACTACAAATAAAGGATTGATTGAAATATACTTCAAAAGTAACTAAACACCTAAAGTTAAGATCAACTAATCAACTGAAGTATACAATCTCATAGTCACTGGGAAGGAAATTAATGTGATTGTAATTCCTGTCAGCACTGTCTAAAGCTTGTTTTTTTTCAGATAGGTCCAGTATTCAAGCCAAAGAGAGAAGTTGGATGGAATAAGAAAATTTAATTGTTATTTTCTTTATTTCCTAGAGGTGTAAAGATTCTGATTGTTAGAAATCATCTACTCCTAGATCTCCTCTCAAATACCTTCTCAATGTCATGTGAATTTGCAATCATTAAAAAAAGATGCTAGAGGGTATTAAAACAATTGGTTGAATGTGAGAAGCCCAACCTCTGTAGGTAACATGAATCTCTGATTACAACACCATGCAATTTTGTGAGAAGTTCTGAGCTAATTTCTTTCCTTTTTTCTGTAGATGATGGAGGAGGAAGCAAGGTTTGAAGAAGAAGTAGCAGAAATGAAAGCATGGTGGTCATCTGATCGATTCCGCCTGACAATGAGACCCTACACAGCGAGGGACATTGTCCGTTTGAGAGGCACCATGCGCCAGAGCTATGCCTCAAACTCCATGGCCAAGAAGCTATGGACTACTTTGAAAACCCACCAAGCCAACAAAACGGCCTCTAGAACATTTGGGTGCCTGGACCCAGTTCAGGTGGCCATGATGACCAAATACTTGGACACTATCTATGTCTCTGGTTGGCAGTGCTCTTCCACACATACTTCCACTAATGAGCCAGGCCCTGATCTGGCCGACTATCCCTATGACACGGTCCCTAACAAAGTAGAACACCTTTTCTTTGCTCAGCAGTTCCATGACAGAAAGCAGAAGGAAGCCAGAATGAATATGAGCAGAGAAGAAAGAGCCAGGGCTCCTAATGTTGATTACCTTAAGCCCATTATTGCAGATGGGGACACTGGTTTTGGAGGTGCAACTGCAACAATCAAGCTTTGTAAGCTGTTTGTGGAAAGAGGTGCAGCAGGGGTGCACATTGAAGATCAGTCCTCTGTGACAAAAAAATGTGGTCATATGGCAGGGAAGGTATTGGTTGCCACTTCAGAGCACATCAACAGACTGGTGGCTGCTAGGTTGCAGTTTGATATAATGGGTGTGGAGACTGTTCTTGTGGCTAGATCTGATGCTGTTGCTGCTACCCTGATTCAAACTAATGTTGATGGGAGGGACCATCCTTTTATTTTGGGGGTTACCAACCCTAGGCTTAAGGGTAAGCCTCTTGCTGCAGTGTTGGGAGAGGCCATGGCAAATGGCAAGACTGGTGGTGACTTGCAGACTGTGGAAGATAGATGGATGGGCATGGCATATCTGAAAACTTTCTCAGAGGTTGTAGAGGATGCCCTTAGGAACATGAACATCCAGGAGAAGGAGAAGAGTAACAGGATTAATCTGTGGTTTGATAAGGTTGATGGGCTGTCCCATTTTGAGGCCAGAGAGCTGGCTGAAAGACTGGGTGTGTCTAATGTCTTTTGGGATTGGGATCTTCCAAGAACCAGAGAAGGGTTTTATAGGTTCCAAGGCTCTGTGAAGGCTGCTGTTGTGAGGGGTTGGGCCTTTGCACCCCATGCAGATCTCATTTGGATGGAGACCTCAAGCCCTGATTTGGTTGAATGCAAGGAGTTTGCACAAGGTGTTAAATCTAAGCACCCTGAGATCATGTTGGCCTACAATCTCTCACCTTCTTTCAACTGGGATGCTGCTCGCATGAGTGATGATCAGATGCAAAACTTCATTCCACAGATAGCCCAGTTGGGATTTTGTTGGCAGTTCATCACTCTCGCTGGATTCCATGCAAATTCTCTGGTTATTGATACTTTTGCTAGAGATTATGCTAAGAGAGGTATGTTGGCTTATGTGCAGCAGATTCAGAGGCAGGAAAGGCTTAATGGAGTTGATACACTTGCCCATCAGAAGTGGTCTGGTGCTAATTATTATGATGCTCTTCTCAAGACTGTGCAAGGTGGTATTTCTGCAACTGCTTCCATGGGTAAAGGTATGTTTCATACCAAATTTCTCGATATTGAATTGTTATTTTTCGATTTGATTGTGTTTGAGAGTTTTACATCAACATTTTGAATCCGTGACTATTTATAGTTAAAGAGATGTAAAATGGATAGTTATTTCCTGGTCGACAACTATTGTATCTTACATTTCCTTAGCACTCTCATCTGATGATGAATCATACTCCATGACTATATAGTTAAGGAGATGTAAAATGGATAGTTAAAAGAAATATGATCGGCAACTACCCATTTTACATTTCTTTATCATTCTTTCATCCTGACTATAAGTTGATGAAATAACAATTGACTATCATGTTTCTTCAATAATTCAGGAGATTTAAAAAACTTATTAATAAATTGAAAAGTCTTGTGTGATCTTATGCATACTTCATCTTCAGGAGTGACTGAAGATCAGTTCAAAGGGAATACCTGGAATGGAAATTTGGGCTCATTAGATCTCAATGGAAGGGATGACACTGTTATTGCCAAAGCCAGAATGTAAGATTTGAGCGGTAGCTTGTATGATTAGGTTATGTTTACATATTCAGATGGTTTTTCTCTCTGTGTCTATCTAGTAGAATGTAAAAGGCAGGCTGGATTGAAGTCTGCTGAGGAGTTCCATTCGTCTACGATTACCAATGTTGCTCTTTTACGCCCAGTGGCAAATTCTTCCGGTGCCACAACAAAACAAATAGCCACTTGGTGAATTGTAATGCCATATTGTGTCGATAAGGACTACTTCTAATTCATGATAATAAATTTTGTATTCCATGCTCTTTCTATTACTTTAATGATTTTATAAAAGAATTCTATTACTTGATCCAATTTATATGTGTCTTGTATTAGTTACTTAGTGAACAATATATTTCTTTTTCTTTAAGGCTTGGTGTAGAGTACTGGATTGCTTATTTTGTGATTACTTAAACAGTATTTTTAAACTAATTATCATTAATAAAATGAGAATTTCTGAAAAATAATTATTCGGTGAATTATTTCAATCAATAAAACTTTCAGATGTGTGCTAAAAACTACGCTAAGAAAAACTACACTAAGACTGAAAACTACACGATTACTACACTTTAGGCTAAAAACTCCCTATATGAAAACTACACGATAACTACACTTTTTTAGCTAAAACCTCACTATATGAAAACTACGCGATTACCTACTACACTTTAAGCTAAAAACTTGATTACTACACTTAAAGGGCTAAAAGCTACCTATATGAATAACCTATATGAATAAATGAATATAAATGATTATATGAATAAATAAACTCACTATATGAATAAATGATTATATGATTACTACACTTTAGAGGCTATAAAGTGATTACTACACTTTAGGCTACAAACTCACTATACTACACAAACTCATTATATCATTAAATGAATAATTGATTACCTTACTACACAAACTCACTATATAAATAAAACTCACTATATGAATAATTGATTGCCTTACTACACTTTATATGCTCACTATATGAATAAAACTCACTATACGAATAATTAATTACTTTACTACACTTTACATTTTATATACTCACTATATGATTAATTGATTACCTTACTACACTTTACACTTTATATGCTCACTATATGAATAATTGATTCACTTTATACTTTACATGCTCACTATATGAATAATTGATTACCTTAATACACTTTAGACTAAAAACAAACTCACTATTATCACTTTACACTTTATATGCTCACTATATGAATAATTGATTACCTTACTACACTTTAGGCTAAAAACAAACTCACTAGATGAATAATTGATTACCTTACTACACTTTAGGTTAAAAAAAACTCACTATATGAATAATTGAATAAATTACTACACTTTAGGCTAAAAAAAAACTCACTATATGAATAATTGATTACCTTACTACACTTTAGGCTACAAATAAACTCATTATAAGAATAATTGAAAACTCGCTATATGAATAATTGAGTACCTTACTACACTTTAGGCTGCAAACAAACTCACTATATAAATAATTCAAAACCTTACTACACTTTAGGCTACAAACTCACTATATGAATAATTGAAAACTAAAAACTTGATTACCTTAAGCTAAAAACTTGATTACTACACTTAAGGGCTAAAAGCTACATATATGAACAATCTATATGAATAAATGATTACTACACTTTAGGCTATAAAAGCTACTTATATGAATAAATGATTATATGATTACTACACTTTAGAGGCTATAAAGTGATTACTACACTTTAGGCTACAAACTGACTATACTACACAAACTCACTATATGAATAAATGATTATATGGTTACTACACTTTAGAAGCTATAAAGTGATTACTACACTTTAGAGGCTATAAAGTGATTACTACACTTTAGAGGCTATAAAGTGATTACTACACTTTAGGCTACAAACTCACTATACTACACAAACTCACTATATCATTAAACGTACTACACTTTAAGCTAAAAACTTGATTACTACACTTAAGGGCTAAAAGCTACCTATATGAATAACCTATATGAATAAATGATTACTACACTTTAGGCTATAAAAGCTACCTATATGAATAAATGATTATATAATTACTACACTTTAGAGGCTATAAAGTGATTACTACACTTTAGGCTACAAACTGACTATACTACACAAACTCACTATATGAATAAATGATTATATGATTACTACACTTTAGAGGCTATAAAGTGATTACTACACTTTAGGCTACAAACTCACTATATCATTAAATGAATAATTGATTACCTTACTACACAAACTCACTATATAAATAAAACTCACTATATGAATAATTGATTGCCTTACTACACTTTATATGCTCACTATATGAATAAAACTCACTATATGAATAATTGATTACTTTACTACACTTTACACTTTATATGCTCACTATATGATTAATTGATTACCTTACTACACTTTACACTTTATATGCTCACTATATGAATAATTGATTACCTTACTACACAAACTCACTTTACCTTACTACACAAACTCACTATATGAATAATTGATTACCTTACTACACTCTAGACTAAAAACAAACTCACTATATGAATAATTGATTACCTTAATACACTTTAGACTAAAAACAAACTCACTATTATCACTTTACACTTTATATGCTCACTATATGAATAATTGATTACAAGAGCTTAGACTAAAAACTAATTGAAAACTACACTAAGAAAAGCTCATTATATGAATAATTGATTAGAAACTATATAGGCTAAAAACAAACCTACCATATGGATAATTGAAAACTCACTATATGAATAATTGATTACAAGAGTTTAGGTTAAAAACTACACTAAGAAAAGCTCATTATATGAATAATTGATTAAAGAGTTTAGAAAATCTGATTATATGAATAATTGATTACAAACTATATGAATAATTTATTACAAGAGTTTAAGCAAAAAACTTTGGCTAAAAACTACACTTTGACTGAAAAACTACACTAAGGAAAGCTCCTTATATGAATAATTGATTACAAACTATATGAATAATTGATTAAAGAGTTTAGAAAAGATCATTATATAAATAATTGATTACAAACTATATGATGATTAAAAACTATATGAATAATTGATTACAAGAGTTTAGACTAAAATTTTTGGATTACAAGAGTTTGCGCTAAAAACTACACTTTAGGCTAAAAACTACACTAAGACTCAAAACTACTATAAGAAAAACTCACTATAATAAGAAAAAATCGCTATAATAGAAAATAAACTCACTCATTAAATATGAATAATTGATTACAAGAGTTTACGCTAAAAATGAAAACTACAAAAAACTGAAAAACAACACTTGAAAAGAAACTCACTCATTATATGAATACTTAATTACAAGAGTTTAGGCTAAAAATGAAAACTAAGAAAAATTTAAAACTACACTAAGACTGAAAAGTCACTATATGAATAAGATTACAAGAGTTTAGGCTAAAAACTACACTAAGAAAAATTCACTATAATAAAAAAAACTCACTATAATAGAAAAGAAACTCACTCACTATGAATAGTTGATTACAAGCATTTAGGCTAAAAACTATACTAAGACTGAAAACTACTATAAGAAAAAGTCACTATAAGAAAAACTCACTATAAAAAGAAAAAGTCACTATAATAGAAAAAAAAACTCTCTCACTATATGAATAATTGATTACAAGAGTTTAGGCTGAAAACTCACTATAATAGAAAAGAAACTCACTCACTATATGAATAATTGATTACAAGAGTTTAGGCTAAAAACTACACTAAGAAAAACTCATTATAATAGAAAAGAAACTCACTCACTATATGAATAATTGATTACAAACGTTTAGGCTAAAAACTACACTAAGACTGAAAACTACTATAAGAAAAACTCACTATAATAGAAAAGAAACTCACAAATTATATGAATAATTGATTACAATAGTTTAGGATAAAAACTACACTAAGACTGAAAACTACACTTGCTATAAGAAAACTCACTATAATAAGAAAAACTCACTATAATAGAAAAGAAACTCACTAACTATATGAATAACTGATTACAAGAGTTAAAAACTACACTAAGACTGAAAACTACAATAAGAAAAAATCACTATAATAGAAAATAAAATCACTCATTATATGAATAATTTATTACAAGAGTTTAGGCTAAAAACTACATTAAGACTGAAAACTACACTCACTATAAGAAAAACTCACTATAATAGGAAAAAATCACTATAATAGAAAAGAAACTCACTCAGTATATGAATAATTGATTACAAGAGTTAAAAACTACACTAAGACTGAAAACTACAATAAGAAAAACTCACTATAATAGAAAAGAAACTCACTCATTATATGAATAATTGATTACAAGAGTTTAGGCTAAAAACTACACTAAGATTGAAAACTACACTAGAAGAAAAACTCATTATAATAGAAAACAAACTCACTCACTATATGAATAATTGATTAGAAAAACTCACTATAATAGAAAATAAAATCACTCACTATATGAATAATTGATTACAAGAGTCTAGGCTAAAAACTACACTAAGACTGAAAACTACACTAAGAAAAATTTCACTATAAAAGATGTTCTTGGATAAGACACTAACCCTAGTTAAGGCACCAACCTTAATGCAAGATACAAACATTTTTTCAAGCTAAAGTACCAATCTTAGATCAAGATACAATGAAACCAAGGAATAAACTAATTAAAATAACATTCTTTAAAATGTTGATTGTACATACAATGAATACAAGGAATAAACTGATTTGAAGCACATTCTTTAAAATGTTGATTACAGTTCGATGTTTATATATTTTTGATTGATTTCACCTCTATTTGTGTACCCATTCACTCTTTTGCACTTCACAATGTCTCATACACATTCATCCATAACATTCACATATGATCTTTGAAGGATCTCTCATATACAAACAAACACACATATCCGTTGTAATACATCACATCTATTATATTAGCCTAATAAAATCTAACACATAGACCATCAGCTCCATGTATGATCTATAAAGCACACAAAAGGAAAATAAAGTGTGTGAAGCATACACCATGTTGGCACACCTCCTATGGATCCAAAATATTTTCCATGACCACTGCAGGCCACCACAACAACCAAAAGATCTTGAGTTGGCCACAAAGGATCAAGTGGTTTATACTTTTCGGCCAAACAAATGCAAAATGTGGTGCAAAACATGGTGCATACCTCACTAATATATTTGGGAGAACATATAACATCAGTTGAAAGCATTATATCTATATCAATGAGTTGCATGCACTCCTACAAATAGTCACATGGAATAAAAACCACAATATCTCTTGCTATGAGTTGATTCAGAGCATGCAACCTAAGAAGAAGAAACCTCTAATAACAACCAACAATATATGAATAACCACAAGGTTGAACAACCCAACTCACCAAGATATGAACTAAAATACTATTTCCTAGAATATACAATCTTAGATGTTCTCAAATGTAGATACCATAAACCTTCACCGAAGCACATAACTCAATATAGAACTCAATATGTCAAGAAAATATTCATATCATCTTCTTAAATTTTTATTAATACCGTCTTCTTAAATTTTTATCAAAAGCATATTCAAACCAGAAGAACATAAATCAGAACATGTCATAACTCATTGTTATTCAAAGCTAATAGTATCACACTCCAAAAATATAACTCCCCTGCAGAGAAAACCAACATAAGATATCCAAACTGGAACACTACAAAAACATTAGGAAGATGTCCACCAAATTGTACACCAAAAAATATCAATGCATTGATTGTCCCTAATATAGCTAGCCTCACTGTTAGCAAGCAATAAGACACAAATCCAAACCTCTTAAATTTGGTGGAATTAAAGTAGCATAGTGCAACATTGAAAGACCACACATGATAGCACTAGAACTAGAAGTAACTGAGAGGAACCTCCTTACAGCATATGGTGAGAATGCACAAAATAACAGAATATTGAGCAATAGCAGAACTCAGAATGAATCTATTGATCGCGGGCCACTTCGAGGGGGTAACCTCCTTTGAGCAAGCTCAATACAATAAATCTGTTGGTGTCCATCAAAGGCCTCAACCTACTCTTATATACTAAGTACGATCTAGAAAATTAATACTACCTATGCATGTGGGATAATAAAATATACTCACAGGATGACTTACAAAGCATATGCGTCCGACAACACTACACTAACAAAATAAACAGAAGGAACACACAGGTTCCTAACATCCCCTCTCTCTTAGAAAAAATATTTGTCCTCAAAGCTTAAGGTGTGAAAATTGTTGCTGAATATGAAGAAGGGGTTCCCAGGTAGCATCCTCTAGTTGCATGCCATGCCACTGAATCAAGACCTCGGAGATGGAGCAAGAGCGAAGCTGACGAGTGTGCTGGTCAATGATTGCCGCCTACTCCAGGATAATGGATCCTTCCTTATCCATTTCAAGGAGAGCAGTTTGTGCTCTGACGTTGGTACCAAGAACTTGCTTTAGACAAGAGACATGAAATACTGGATGAATGCGGGAAGAAGGAGGAAGTTCCAGTTTATAAGCAACTGAACCAATCTTCTGTAGAACCTTATAAGGCCCATAAAATT
>MU224858.1:694957-712277 GCA_018584345.1 Thuja plicata
GGAGGTTCATGTTGTTGAGGCTCAACCTCATCATCCACTGTTTTGTGAGCATCTACATATTCTTCCAGTTCAGGTGGAGAATCCACATCCAAGAGATAGAGCTTTTGCTGAACACATCTATGGCCCCAGGACCATTTCTCATCACAATTATAACAAAGCTCTTTTTCTCGCCTGGCCCGCATCTCGGTTTCAGACAAGTGCTTGATAGGAGTAGTTTTGGGAGCTAGCGTGACTTGAGGGTTGTGAGAACCCATATTTTTGAATGGAACAAAATTGGATCTAGAACGTTGGAGAGCACTAATCGTGTCTTCCGCTAACTTAGCCAACCCAAGGGCTTCCATCATTGTAGTGGGTCGAAACATTTTGACTTCCGAGCGAAGTGCATCCTTTAGACCACTGACGAAACAACTACGAAAGAATTCATTAGACAAGCCCTCTGTGTGATTAGCTAATTTTTCAAACTCTGTCTGGTATTCTCTTACAGTGCCTATTTGGCACAGTTTAGTGAGTGCTCCTATGAAGTCATCAAAAGCACTAGGGCCAAAGCACTCCAAAAGGAGTGTGCACAATTTTGTCCATGTTGGGTCTACATTAGCCTTGATGTACCAACGGAACCATTGAAGAGCTTCATGTTCCAAATGAAAAGATGCAAGTGGAACTTTGTTGTTATCCAAAGTATTATGTAAGCTGAAATAGTTCTCTTCCCTATAAATTTATCCAGTCAGATCAGTACCATCGAAGCGCGGAAAATCAAGCTTCAGGCCATAGAAATTGCCAGAAGAGAAACCAGCGTCTCCAGAATGGTTTCAGTTCATGGCTGAATGCTGAAGGTTGAGACCGAGAATTTGGTCATCCAAATCTTGAAGTTTGGTTTTGAGGGATGCAATTTCCTCTTCCATGATTTTTGCTCCTGTACGTGTAACAACCATAAAGCAGTTTTTTTTTTTTTTTGCAATTGGTAGAAGATGAGAAACAAAAACTTTTTCAGTTAGGGAAAACTTGGATTTGGGCAAAACGCTTATGGGAAATGGGTGTTTGACGAGTGGTTGGAGAATTTCTGAGGAAAAGGGAAAAAGAAAAATGAGGGTTTCAGGGTTGGGGAGGCGGAATGAGGCGAGCAGTCCAAGAGGGACAAGGGAGTAGAATGAGGAATTGAATCTTGTGGCTTAGTTTGGGGGCGATTGGATGAGAAGCAAAAAAGATAGGGCAAACCCTAAAATTTGATAAATGAGGGATTTAGGGCTTTGATATGTAGAATTTGGGGTTGGGTCTTCAAGGAAAGAAGTATGCAGAATGGTATTTCAGGTGTTCTGAGGAACTGTGAGAGGAAACAAGAAGAAAGCAAGGAAGCTATGGCTAAAAAAAAGAAAAAAATTTACGCAATCGACTCAGGAAAATTCACTCAAATACGGAATAACGGAAAAGAGTTATTGCAATAAAAAGAGATATTAGAATTGAAAGGAACCTGAAGGCCATGACAGAAAAAAATTTGACATAATTTCCACCCAGCGAGCCCAAGAAAGTGCTCTGATACCAGATGAGAGAAACCTCCTTACAACAATATGGTGAGAATGCATGAAATAACAGAATATAGAGCAATAGCAGAACTCAGAATGAATCTATTGATCGCGGGCCACTTCGAGGGGGTAACCTCCTTTGAGCAAGATCAATACAATAAATTCATCGGTGTCCATCAAAGGCCTCAACCTACTCTTATATACTAAGTATGATCTAGAAAAGTAATACTACCTATGCATGTGGGATAATAAAATATACTCACGGGATGAATTACAAAGCATATGCGTCCGACAACACTACACTAACAAAATAAACAGAAGGAACACATAGGTTCCTAACAGTAACCAGCTTCTTATGGAGAGCAATGTAGATCATTCTCCTATAAGGATTTCAGATACTCTTTTTTTTATATCAAATTTTAAATACTCTTTCATGCATATTGTAACTTCCCATAAACCAACCACACTCAATGTACATAGTATGCTTTCAATCATGACAAAACTGAGAAATTCTCTCTTATACACACATGACACTTCCTTACATCAGGTATAATAATGCATACATATAACTCTTCATTATCAATGACAACACTAAGCATATGCTTGCAATCTCCCTCTATGATATTTGACATATTGAAATCTTACAACTTGAACATCTACATAAGACACTTCTCTTCATCAAGTTTACATTGGTGCACACAATAGATTGATTTAGTTGAAATCAATGGGAACACTGAACACACAATGCTAACAATCTCTGCCTTTGTATTGATAACAACACCAACAACAATACAACCTAATGACACACTATCCAGACTTCTCTCCCCTTTTGACATCAAGGACAAAGGGCACACATATTGAAAGATCTTCTGACTAGATCTCTGATATATCTCTCCCTCTTACAAGGACATCTTTATATTCTACTTCACCAAACCAGCAATTTTTCAAATCTATTATTCAAAATGGTTCTCTCCCTTTTGGGTGAAACTTAATAAAAAAAACCACTCCCCCTATAAAGGAAAACTTATCTTTGCAACAATTTCCTTCAACCAAATAAATGTACAACCTTTACAACTCCCCTGAGAGAAACAACCACATCAATGTGTAGACACCTAAAAATGGTTCAAGCCTGCTGGTCTACATGTTTAAACATTTTTAGCATTACAATTGAAACATTTTTTTGCGACCTAATTATTCCTCTATGTTGCACATATGATCTTTATTATATGACAACATTGTGTCTTTCATTGATAACTAAATATTTCAAAATTGTTCAATTATTTACTAACATTTCTACTCTCTTTATCAAATCGATCATTTTCCTAATCAATTCTAATCAACCCTAAACTGATCCAATTATATCCTAAACCAATCCTATTAGATCCTAAACTGATCCTAAACCAATCCTATTTGATCCTAAACCATTCAAAACCTTCCTAAATAAATTCAAACCCATTCTATTCTATTCCTAATCACTTTCAGAATTGTTTGGACTCATTCCAACCATTCTAGGGCATTGTCCAAGATCATCGATGCCTAATTAACCCAATTTCCAAACCAATCAAAACCCTATTTCAATTCAACCAATCTTGTCATCATTTCAGAAGCATTGACCAAGTTCATTGATGCTTCATATCCCCTTAATCAACAATTTGATAACATTGTAAAAGTTCATCGGTGTTATCGTTATCAAACTATCAATATCAATTCAATAGCATTGTCCATGTTTGTCAATACTATTTCTGATCATCTTTATTTTGGGAACATTGTCCAAGATCATTGAAGTTTCCCCATTTCTATTTCAATCCTGCAACGCCATCAAAGTTCATTGGCGGTTTTCAATCATTTCCCAACATCATTATGCAGGCGCATTGTCAAAGCTCATCGATGCCTCGTAATTTACTAAACTATCCCAAAACCCTCAGAATTGATACTAATCCTTATCAATATCATCAAAATAATTTCAATTCAACATCAACACCTTCAATTCGATCAATAATTCACTAATTCCCTCTTGGGATGAATAACCCATAGTTTATCCCTAGGTACTAATTGAATAAATAAATAGACTTTATTTATTCCCTTTTCCCTAAGTCTTCAACAATTAATTAATTTTTATTAATTAATTGGCTAATTTCAATTTATGAGATTTTCATAATTTCATAAATCTAATTATTGATTTTGTGAGGAATATTGAGAATATTAAATTATTAATTAATTTAATGATTCCTAATCTTACCTAATTGCCATATCCCTTAATTGAGGATTCACATCCCTATTAAGGTGCTTCATGAATATTCTCAATATCTCCTTATTTGATCTCCCCCATATCATGCTTCCTAACACCCTACCAACCAATATCTCCACCTGCTTGACTCTCCTTATGCATAGATTTGGTGCAATCTCCACCTACTTGACTCTCATTTTCTATAAATTGAGAGGCATTTCACTCTTTCAAGGTTAGATCACTCTCTCCTAGTATTCTCACTTGCAAACTTGGCTTTTGTATCTTTGTGCAATTGTGTTATTGTCAAAGTGAAACATCAAATTTTATTATGGAGAATAAAGGATGACATGGGAGTTGCATTTTAAGGGAGTTCTTAGTGTTTTTATGCTTTATTTTTGTGATCTCTTGTTTTGAATGGCTTTCATGATAGATTAGATAGGTTAGCATATTGACTAGGGTTTGTGGCCTCCTAGATATGCTAATATGGATTTTTATGGTCTTCAATTTGGTGAACCCGATGTGAAACATGCTTAACTCATAAAATTTTTGTATTTTTGTGTCTTTTACAGGTTCAGGAAGAGATCTGCATAGGTGATCACTATTTCTATGTAGGTGGTCACTATTTCTGCGCAGGTGGTCACTATTCCTCCACAGGTGGTCACTGTTTCTATGTAGTTCATTAAGTCCTGTGTAGTTGGGACCTAGACCTGTGCACTTGGAGCCCAAAGCTATGTATTTGGCTTCTTATTTGTGCATTTGGTCATATAGGATCTATGTTTAGGTTTTAGGATCAGTATTTACATGTTTAGGAAGCATTTCTGCATTTTATGCTTTTTCTTCTGCTTTTTATCTGATTAAAGGTTAAAATGGTTGCTAAAATATGCAAATGAACCCTAAATTGGTTAATGAACCTAAAATTTTGATTTGCAATCCTAAAATGAACTCTCACATTTGATTTGTGCTCTTAAAATAAACTTCACCTAGTTTAGGGTTACATGCAATCAAGCTTTTTCAAATTTCAATCAAATTTGCAATCTAGCCTAACTAGGGGTTGAAATGGACTAATTTATGCAAAATCAAGTTGATTAAGTTGATAAGAAACCTAAAATGAACATGCACATCTGATTTGGGTACCTAAAATGAACTTTGAACTAGTTTAGGATCAAATACAAATTTCTTCTTTAAGGTGTTTCTAAATCATTTTGATGCACATGCAAGCTAATTAGGGTTTTGAATTCACTTCAATATTTACAAATCAATCCTAAATGGCATAAGGAATGAAACCTAGTTATGTTTCTGATATTCTTATTGTCTTAAATGTGCAAAAGACCTCTATTTTTGCATGTTTTTATCACTTTTTAGGCCTTTGATCAGTTGTTGCACACTTGGTTGCAGGTTCTGCATAGGTGGTCAGAAGTTGCGTAGGTGGTAGCATGTTTTTGTGTAGGTTGTACCCTGGTTCTATGAAGGTGGTAGCCTGTTCCTGCGAAGGTGGTAAACTTGATGTTTTTCATGCAATTTTTTTATTTTTTGCATTCCTAAACATGTTTCTGCACTTATTATACTGGATTTTTGTGTTACTGATGATCTGTGCAGGATATTGGCAATTGTGGGATGAAGAATGAATCATTAAAAACTACTAACAATTTCAATGCAAGACATTTTTAGAAGACCTTGTGTTTTCTTAAAATTTCATTTGTGTTTTTAGTAGTTAGAAAACACTTCAGCTTGGTGCTTTAAAATGAACCATTTCATTCATGTTTCTGAAAGTGTCTTTTAGTTTGTAAACCCAAGGAAATCTATGGACGTATCCTCTCCCCTCACCATCGTGGATCTTGGGTGTAAGAGAAATCCATGCAAGTCCCTTAGTGTGGCTACCTCCCAAGTGCTTTAGTAGAGCCAGAGAGAGTGGATGTCCAATCGGTAACAGGCTAAAGCCAAGCCCATCCAAACCGGTATATAAAATATGTCATTGTGATTAATCTCACAATGAATGGGTTTTTAATGTGTTATACCGGGAAGAATATCTCCCTTAGTACCCTTTTGGTGTGTTAAAACCTACAAAATGTAACTAGTGTAGGCAGGGAGGCCTCCATAACAGACCTAATCTGCCACACATATAACCACCCAAATAGATGCCCTTAATAAACACCATGTCATGGTATCCAAAAACCTTCTATCTATTGGTGCGGAAGGTCGAAGACTAACTAAGATGCCCAACACTTTCATGGCTATTAGTTGAGACAAAAATCCCTTGGGAAGTGATGACCCTTGGGACTTGAAGCTTGGAGTGCCTGATAAGTGAGTGCACTGTAAGGAGGATCCCATGCCTCCAATCTTCTAGGTTTTTTTTCTATTAGTAAACATGGATGAAATTTGGTTCAAGTGGGGATTCAATAGATACTGTCCTTGCTATCCTTAGGAAGTGGTGTGTTGTTCATTTTTACAACAACCATTCTCAATGATGTGTCTTGTGTGAGTGTTCAAACTTCAATAAAAATGGCAACATCTTAAAAAACACTCTCCTTAAAGAAAAAAATTTCCAAATCAATTTTCAAAAATGATCAAATGGTCAAAACACACCTTGTCTTTGAGTAAACATATGGAACCTTAAACTTTTCACTTGGAACCTCTTGGCATTCTTGATAGCATTCATATTTCATATTCATGAGCTAATCTCCTTGCATTTGCATTTCAAAAAGTCCCTTGCTTTATAGATCTCATTGCAATCCTCATAATAGTCCCTTTTTGCATAATTCCTAATCATAGTCCTCTTGCATACATAGCTCATTCTATATCCTCCTTAAAAAATTTGCAAACAATCCTAGAAAGTATCCAAATCATAGAGAATTTCTTTATGGTGTTGAAAATAGGATCTTGAATTGGTACCTTTTGCCCCAAAATTTTCAAACCTTCCCCCCTTATCAATTGGTCATATTCCACCTTTGTCATGATGGATTTGACCTAAGGCCTTTTATCAAACTTGTCCCTTGTCCCTCAATCCTTTTTTCAAGTCAAGATTCTTATTCAACCTCATCAGGTTATGCTCTTAGGTTTGTATCCTTTCCAAAGATTAATTTTCAAAGTCCAAAACAAACCAAAACATAGTTGCATAAATCTTAGGTTGTATTTGCATAAGCTCCTTGCATTTCAAAAGTTTCATTTCAAAGTTTTTATTTCCAAAATTTCAAAAAAACCTTGCATTTGCCTATAGTAATCATGCTAGTTTTCACAAGATCTCAAGCATCCAAAAGGAAACAAGATCCTTATCTACCTATGTCTACATCACAACTAGACTCACAATTACCTTTTGATCCAAGACAAGGTGTTGTATATCAGAATCAAACATACCTAATCACCATGAAACCATTGGAAGAAGTACATCAAACATTTCATGACTCAAGACATGTCACATTTCCTCAAGGACATACTCCAAGCAATGATCTATGCAACATGGGATATCCTTCAAATACTTCCCCAAAATTTGGCACTATTTAGTGGGGACCTCCCCCAACCTTTGAACCAATTTTTGTACCTATGCCACTTGGCCAAGGAAGTGTTCCCCTTACACCTGAGGAGGAATACCAACAAACTTGTCAAATCAATCAAGTCCAACCTAATTATTTGCAACAACAACCTATGCAAAACACAGATTTAGAATCTTATCAACCTCCTCCACCACCACAAGATAATCAAGATCCTAGAAATGCCTCAAGTCCCTCTTCGAATTCTAGAGACTCACATGAAACATTTGCTTCCTTGAAATATTTACCTAAAGAGGAGATTGACGAAGCCGTTAAAAACAAAAAAAAATTAGTAGACATTAACATATCACATGACTCAAGATCTGAGATGATATATCAAAGCAATACGAAGGAAAAATCTTCAATTATTCTTGGAATATCAAAATCCCCCACAATCTACTTTGGAAGAGAACCAAGCCTTAGTGGTTCAGGATAGAGAAAAGCGAGAACAACCCTTCAATGAGTCAAGTATGGTGGAAACACAAAAAAAAAAAATGAAATGATTTAACTGTTGATATTCCTCCAAAGGAACAGTACATACTATTGGATAATCCTTTATTTGAAGAGGTAGCACTCCCTCCTCTAGAGATGGTGGATTGTACAAAGGTCCCCAAGAAAGGTTCTCAAAGAACATGGAAGATTGATTTTAAGAATAACTTGCCCAAAGGATCAAATGAGACATTCAAATTTCCTTGGGGAATGCTAGATGTACCCCCTTTTGAAGAAATACAACCAAGTTTTCCTCCTTTGGTAACACATACAACATTCCTAGGAAATACTACAAATGCAACAACATCTAAAGGACCATTCAATGAACAACCAAGGGTACCCACATTTGATGTATCTCATGTGACTACTACAAGTTAGCTGCAATATCAAAAGATGAAGAGCCTCATTGATATCACACCAATTCCACCTAAGGTGACTCAATAGGAACATGTAACACAAAAATTGAAACAAGCCCAAGCGGCTAAACAAGAACCACCTATGGATGTATCACAACGGGTGCAGTAACCATTTGTAGCACAAATTAACATGATGTCTCAAGAACAACCATCAAAATGTAAGACTACAAATCTTGATGGTATACTTGCACCACTTGGGTTTCCACAAGATCATAACATGCAACAACCAACAATGCAGATGGGTCAAGAATCTCATCCTTTCACCCAACATGCGCAAGGTCCAAAGATGAAACAAGTGCACCCACAACAAGAACAACATATCCAATAGTATGTATGACAACAACAACACGCTCTACAATAGAAATATGCTCAAAAAAAAATAGCAACATGCTCTCCAACAACAATACGTAAAACAACAACAACATGCTTTACAACAACAGTATGCTCAACAACTACAGTATGCTCAATAAATATGACAACTACAGTATGCTCAATAACAATGATAGCAACATGTTCAACAACAACAACAACAACAACATGTTCAACAACAATACATTCCGCATCAACAAATATATGTTGCACAACAACAACAACATGTGGTGCGAACTCAACAACAACAGTATGCACCACAATATCAACAACAAGTTTCTCAACCTTACTGTGTGACACAAGGTCAACAATATAATCTTCAACCAATAAATCAAAAACATGTGGAAGATCCTCAACAACATGCCAACCAACAAGTGGCACCAATCCATGACATCTTGTCTAAATCATCAAAATTAGATCGAGCCTCAGAATATAGTCGACGTTCGATCACTTCTAAGTGGACACATCATTCTGATGCACGTGGAGAAGAAGTTAAGTCTTTGAAAAATACAAACATGATTCAACAAATCGAACACTTGCAGAAATAACTGAATGGTCTACAATTCAAGGAAAAGAAGACACTTTATACGTAACGAGACCTATGTCCTAATCAATTTGATTCAAGCATTTACATGCCTCCTTTTCTCAAGAATTTTGAAGTACCTAAATTTAAAAAGTATAAAGAAAAAGGTAATCCAATTGATCACATTCAGGAATTTAATAATTCTTGCATTGAGGTTCACAATGATGACACGTACCTCATGCAACTCTTTCCTCGAAGCCTTGGGATTCAAGCAATGGAGTGGTACTCTAAATAACCCGGCAATATCCGGTCCTAGAAAGAATTAGCAGAAAAATTCATCTCTCACTTTGTGTTCAACATATCAAGTGAGGTTATGCGGAATGAATTGTGCACAACCAAACAAAAGGTTGGAGAATCATTTATGACCTTCTTGTTGCGATGGATGAGTTTGGTTAGTCAATGCCCTTTTGATGTGCCAGAAGAACAACAAATACAATTATTTATCTAAAATATGGCACCAGAGATGATGTATGAGATTGAAATCAAACACCCAAGCACCATCCAAAAGCTCATGAAAAAAGGAATTGACATTGAAGATGATCTTATTGAAAAGGGAGTACTAAAAATAAAAAGGACAATACAGATAGTCAATGCGACATAATAGAAAGTGAGTCTCAAAGGACCTACTGTCACAAATACGCAAAAAGTGACTCAAGCACCGCCTCCAGCGCCAGCTCCAACATAACCTCAAGCACCAACAAATGATACCACACAACAAAATTGGCAGCGTCGACTACCGAGAAATAGAGATGGACCACAAAGATAGTTAACACCATTGGGTGAACTTCTTCACTCGATGTTGCAATAGTTATTGCAAAAAAATTATATTCAATTACCCGAGATCCGCGATCCCCCAGTAGTTAAACCCCCTTGGTATTATGACAACAAATATTGTGATTATCATCAGACAAAGGGACACAAAACCAATTCCTTCTATCAATTAAAACATAAAGTTCAAGACCTCATTGATCAAGGTGTGATTGAAGTTGAACCCATGGCAGGATCTTCCAATACTGACCATACTATTTTCACAAACCCTTTGGTGGATCATTAAAAGGGAAATGCCTCTACAAATAGTTCAAATTCCAAGAAAAATGTCAATTATACTTGGACCGGCCATGAATATATCATCAATTGCTTCTCTAAGGTTGATTCACGTGTGTCCACTCTGACCTTCCAGGATAGTAACCCTCAATGCACAATCACTAACCATCATACCAGGATTATTGTGCCTCGCGCACCATATAAACCCAAGGTGACTTAAGATTACAACCTTGTCAACCAGCTTGGTAAGACCCCTTCCTTGATATCAATCCTTGATCTATTGCGCACAACCCCCCAGTACAAGGAATTCCTTGACAAAGCTTTGAAAGAGTCCATTATTCCGATGAACATTGACACTAACCAGTTTCAAGCCATGATGGGGCATTTCTCTATGTCCCAGCATGTCACATTTTCAAAAGATGATGTTCCACATGACTAGCTTGGCCATAATGATCCTCTCCATCTCGAAGTCTTTGTCCATAATGCCAAAATCTGGCGAGTCATGATAGATGGTGGAGTAGGACTTAACATCTACACTTTAAAGTTCATTCTTGATCTTGGATACAATGAGAGTGATATTGATCCCTCTAAGAGAATCACAATAAAGGCATATTATGATGTTGAATGTCCTTCCAAAGGAGTCATCATACTACCCATCAGAATTGGTCCGGTTACTGAAAACACATTACTGCAAGCCCTATATCTAGACTTGCCCTACAACATGATCTTAGGACGCCCATGGATCCATGCCATGAAGGAAATTCCCTCCATGTACCATCAATGTCTAAAATTTTTTCACAATGGAGCTAAGATCACCATCCTAGGTGATCCTAACCCTTTCCAATTCTGTACTAATCTGAGGCAAGGGCCCTCCCAATAGGTGCCTACCAACAAAAAAGCTGCCCCATCCAATCCCTCCAAATATGTTGATGAAGCCACCCTTGAAAAAATGGTGAAAGGGAAGATGACGATTGAAGATAAAGGTTGTGGAGAGTACACCATGGCGCAAGCCTTTCATATTGGGAAGCTTTCTCTCTCCCTGAAGTCTTATGTAAAGCCAAAGATATTGCAAAAAAAACCACCCAAGACCACCATGAAATTTATGCCCTCACCTACATTCACTAGGTGGGGAGGTTTGCACAAGGAACATGTATATGAAAATGCATCCAACTAGATTTTCCAAGAAAAAAAAAAAACAAGAAGAGGAGCCCACTGAGATACCTGTTGAAAGATACGGGCCCGGGTTCACCCTCATGCATAAAAAAGGATATGATGGTGACAGTGGTCTTGGAGTACACAAGAAAGGAATTGTTGAACCTATTGCTGCAAAAGGTCATCCTCTTCATTTGGGCATTGGATTTAAACCATTACGAATTGGCTCTACAAATGCCAAAATGGCCTAATGTGAAAATGTGGAGGTTTCAAATGATGACAAGGCATCTGAGGTTCCCCATTCTGACACTACCAAGTCCAATGAGTGGGAATGGATGTCCTATTACTATAGTTCTTATGAGCTTGACCGTGTCTTCCCTAAATTTGAAGACCCACCAATTGAAGACAAACATGTTAACACAATTCCCCCTCCAATAACTTGTCCTTATCCTTGGGCTATAATTTTTTGGGATCCCAGTCCTGAACCTTCAGTGCATGAATTCTATGACTCTGAAGACACTGAAATTTACATTTTTTCCTTTACCTCTGGCCTCAAAAACATCTGTACTACTAACGATGACATCCCCCTAGTCTACCCTAAACTTATTGATTTTGACGAGCAAGGATCACCGAGCTTGGATTTATTCAAAAATGATGAAGCAATAGTGGAATTCTTTGAGCTCCGAGAGGGCATGCCTTCTGGTGACCACAAGCAGGGTTCTCCATTGACCTTGTTGGTACATCATATTTTGGGGAGTCAACTCCATCTTCTAGACACAAAATTGAAAATGATAAAATCAAAAAAGAAAAAACATAAAAAGAATAGGTCCTCCGGTGAAAAATGAAAGGCACCAGTTGACCATGAAAAAGTAAAAATAAAGGACATATCTGAGGGTGAAAACCTCTTTGAGGCACCTGAGGATGGAAGATTGGGCATACCCCCTCCAAAGAAGAAGTCAGCATTGCTCATTGAGATGACCAAGGAAATCGAATTGGGAACACCAAACAACCCCAAGATCACACACTTTGCAGCATCACTCTCACCAGAAGAGAAGGATGAATTTGTCAGATTCTTCCATGAGCACTAGATTAATTTTTTCTAGTCCTATGCTATCATGCCTAGCCTAGATCCTGAGTTAGTTCTTCACCACCTCCCTCTAAAGCTAGGTGTGAAGCCAGTAAAACAGAAGCTAAGAAAAATGCATCCCCAAATAGCTCTACTGGTAAAAGAAGAATTGAAGAAGCTATTGGATGTTGGTTTTATCAGACTTATAGATTACGCAGACTAGATTTCCAATTTGGTACCTATCAGCGAGTACACTGGGGCATATGGGTATGCACTAATTTTTGTGATCTAAATAAGGCATGCCCTAAAGATGATTTTCCTTTTCCCAACATCGACATCATTGTCGACATGAGTGTAGGCTACGAGATGTTGTCATTGATGGATGGCTTCTCTAGTTACAACCAAATTTGGATTTCTCCTGAAGATCAGTCCAAGACAGCTTTCACATGTCCTTGGGGAACCCATTGTTGGAATTTCATGTCCTTCAGCCTCAAGAACTCTAGAGCAACTTATCAACAGGCAATGACCACAATCTTCCATGACTTCATGCAAATCTTGATGGAAGATTATGTTGATGACCTCCTCTGCAAATCTACAACCAGGAATGATCATTTGAGTATTCTGGCCAAAATATTTGAAATAATGAAAGGATATAAGCTTCTCTTAAATCCCAAGAAGTGTGTTTTTAGATTTTTTTTTGGAAAACTCCTAGGCTATATCATCTATCAACGAGGTATTGAAGTGGATCCTGCCAAGGTGCAAGCCATTTTAGAAATGCATCCACCAAACACTCTAAGGAAACTAAGAAGTCTACAAGGGAAGCTACAGTATATCCGCCGTTTCATTACACAACTCACAGATAAATGATAGTCATTTCAAATTCTATTGCATGCATAAAGGAGCGACTTTTCATTAGAATGAAAATTTGAGCACTCATTCCAGCAATTGAAAGATTAGCTATTACATCCACCAATCTTGATGCCTCCCATTCTGGGAAAGCCATTTATCTTGTACATTTCTACCACATAAACTACATTGGGTACTCTAATTTCACAACATGATGAGAAAGGAAGAGAACAAGCTATTTATTACAGTAGGAGAATATTGGTTAGATATGAATTAAACTACTCACTCATTGAACAAGCCTTTCTTGCTATGGTTTTTGCAACATAGAAGTTAAGACATTACATGCTACACCAGAAAACCATGCTCATATCTCAGATTGATCCATTAAAGTCTCTTTTAGGAAAATAATCTCTCATGGGTTGCCTAGCCAAATGGGTCATGCTCCTGAGTGAGTTTGACATAGAGTATGTAGACAGAAAAGCAATAAAAGGTCAGGTGATAGAAGATCAGGTTGCAGAAGCACCAATTCCAGATGATCACCCATTTCTTTTGGAATTTCTAGATGAGTCCATTTTTTCATTCACTGAATCTAATAAATGACAACTCTACTTTGATGGCTCGCACACTAGGCATGGATCGGGGGAAGGCATCATGTTTGTCACCCCACAAGGTGATGCCATCCCAAAATCTTACAAAATTTCATTTGCATGCACCAACAACATCATCGAATATGAAGCCCTTGTTATTGGACTCAAACTTTCTATTCAATGGAAAATCCAACACCTCAAGGTGTATGGTGATTCTCAATTAGTCATCTGAAAGGTCACTGATGACTATGAAACCAAAGATGAAAAGGTTGTACCTTACAAACAATTGGCTGAATTTCTCAAGGAGCAATTTGTCACAATCAGTTTCTACCAACTTCCACGGGTACATAAAAAATAGGAAGATGCTATGGTCACTATTGCATCTATGATCAACATGATGAATAATGAAGAGAGATGTGAATTTCTTGTTGAGAAACTATTGCTTCCTGCATTCAAAATTCCACAATCTAAGCTCATGTGTGATATTGTTGGTCCTAATTCTCCTTGGTACCAAGATGTTTACAATTACCTACATGCCCAGATCTTATCCCCCACCATATCCCAGAACAAACAACATGCTCTTATCTGTCAAACCTCATGTTATGTCACATCAGTGATACCCTCTATGGGAGAGCCTATGACCAAACCCTGCTCAGATGCCTCGATTTGCAAGAGGTTGACATTGCTTTACATGAGGTCCATGATGGTATTTGTAGTGGACATTTCAATGGTTTTATTCTTGCCAAGAAGCTGGTCTGAGAAGGATATTATTGGCCCACCATGGAGAAATATGCACATAGATTTGCTGAGAAATGTTACAAGTGCCAAATTCATGGAAATTTGATTCATGCTCTGGCACAGGATCTACAGCTAGTGGTTTCTCCATGGCCCTTTTCTCAATGGGCATTTGATCTTGTAGGGAAGATTACACCCCTATCTTCTAATGGCCACAAGTATATCATTACGACCATTGAGTACTTTACCAAATGGGTGGAAGCTATCCCTATGACATATATCACCGACAAGCAAATTTCCAGATTCATCCTGAATTATATCATTTTTTGTTATGGAGTTCCTCTGGTCATCATTACTAATCATGGTAGCCCATTCTAGAACAAGGATGTTACAAATCTTTGTGAGAAATTCAAAATCCATCATGGATTTTCTAGCATTTACTATCCACAAGGCAACGGCCAAGCAGAGGCATCTAACAAAGCAATCATTAAGATCCTCCAAAAGACTGTCAATGATGCTGGCTGCGATTGGCACCTGCAACTAAATCCATCTCTTTTGGCCTACCAAATCAACATTCACACCCCCACTGGTGCTACTCCATACTCTCTATTCTAAGGCGTTGAGGCCATATTACCTCTCAAAGTTGCAATTCCATCATTGAGAGTATCCTTACAAGGCATTGCTAATGATGAGCAGTACAAATTTTCTAGATTGCATGAGCTTGAAATGTTGGATGAGTGGAGACAAACTGCCTTGGTACACTTGCAAGCCTATCAAAACCATCTCAAATAGAAATACAAAAATAAATTCCAAGCTCACCATTTTGAGATTGGAGACTTGGTTCTAAAGATGAATTACAAAACCCAGCCACATAGATAAAAGACTGGGAAATTTGAACCAAACTGGGAAGGCCCTTATATAGTCACAACAACATATGGGTCTGGAGTGTATTAGCTTGCAATACTAGAGGGAGAACCATTTCCTGAAGCATTGAAAAACATGCACCTCCATAAGTATTATGCATGATCCTGAAAAAAGTACAAAAAAATTGCAAAAATTTCTGAAAAAATAGCAAAAAAAAAAGAAAAAAGAAAAAAAAAACTGAAAAGAGAAAAAAATGGTTGCCTTGATGAAAGCTTGGTAAATAGGCATCTTAGCACGCAAAAATGGAAATCAAGAGAAAAATCCCATCCACAAGTGAAAACCTGGCAAACAGGCACTTTTAGCAAGTACCGTGGTGAAAAACTAACAAATAGGCACCACATGTAGTAAGTTGTTGCTCCAATGTCTATCATGATTCCACCTGGTATCCTAATGTCCTTCCTAATCACATCTTTTACTTTGAATCGACCCTAGTGCCTCTTTATGGCCTGTAACTGGTTGATCTTCTTTCTCTTAACCTTGGTATACCCAGCCTATCTGTCTCTTTGGCCTCTGTACATAGTCTCTCTTCTGTCTGGGGGTATATTCCTGGCACTGGGCGTCTTTGAATTTGAATTTGAACTAGGGTAAAGACCTTGAATGTGGTTTATCCATGAGGTTCCTTGACTATCCAATTGGAGCTAACAAATTGTAAATATCTCAATGACCTGAAAAAACCCTAAATATCTAAATAAGTAGCTCAAATTTCCAAAAAAATCAAATAATGTCCTGAAAAAAAATTTACTAAAAAATCAAATAATGTCCTAAAAAAAATTGCTAAAAATCAAGTAATGTCTTGAAAATAGATTATCACAAGAAAAATTCAAATATCTCAAAAATCCTAAAAAATTACAAAAATCTCTTCAAAAATCTGCAATAAATTTGTACATGCTTGTCTTCTTTTTGTGAATCGAACATCATGTTTGCAAACATCAGTGGCAGATTCATCATTCTGTACTTAACAAAATCATGTTCTCATAAACACAATTTGAATCATTGTGACTCAACATTCAATCTGGTTGGACCTGTTCCCTCTTTCAATCTTTACTACTAATCAATCTGTCCAATCTATCAATCAATTCTCAAATCAGTCAAGTTGCGATCTAAGCTATCAATCAATGAACATTTAAAGAAAGAAAAAAAAGATTAGAATGACTATTGGCTCACATTGTTTCAGTGAGTGTCTAATCTTTTATTGATTTTTTTTTTATCATGTTCCTATGCTACTCGGTGATATTATTTGAACTTATGATAGTAGCCGCGATAGTTCATGACCAGTTGTTTTTGCTTTGTTTTTTGCCTCTTTGATGATCTCATGAAATTCTAGGGCATGTCTTCTATATGATTCAGGATGGAGAAGATCATCCTCTGTCTGTATTGTGTATTTTTATGCCAAAGGATGACTTTCTCGCTCTGGCTTTTGTGCTATGATGCACCGCATCCGCTTTTGCAATATCAAAATAAGCTCTTATAACATAATTGCACTTTTAAAAGCCAACATCTTTCTACTAACATTTCTTCATCTAATCTCTGCTTTCTACTAACAATTCTTCAGTTATTCCTCATAGTTGTCTTGGTCTAGTACTCTGGTATATCAAAAATAGGTGCATCCTGCATACATGCATTCATAACAAGGAAAAACAACAAAAAACATGTGCATCTTACATTCATACATTTCAAAAAGAAAAAAATCCAAAAACAATGCTTTTACCCATAACATATCTATATTCCCTAACAAAGAACATATATTGCAATATATAAGCATCATCATATAATAGGAAAGTAAATCATATACATAAGCATCCATCCTGTGCATCATAAAGTAGCTGCATATCATATATATA
>MU224858.1:737363-764948 GCA_018584345.1 Thuja plicata
GGAATGTCATAGAATTACAAGTCTATGGGGACTCTCAATTAGTCATTAATCAAGTTAATGATGAATATAATACTAAGGATGAAAAATTGATGCCTTACAAGAAATTGGTGGATAATTGGAAAAAGTAGATTTCTTTGATTACTTTTGAACAAATTTCAAGAGATAAGAATAGAGCAACAGATGCAATGGCTACTTTGGCATCTTTACTTCAATTGCGTGATCAAAATGAAAAGTATGAGCTCTTGGTGGAAGAATTGGGTAAACCAAAATTTGACCTACCTGATACCCAAATTATTGCCCTTTTAAATGGACATGACTCACCATGGTATGGACCCATCTATGCCTACCTCAAAAATAAAACCCTACTTATAGACCAAACCCATGCTCAAAAGCAAAATTTCATAAGACAAGTAGCCCATTATACTATCCTTTCTGACACATTGTATCATAAAGGTCTTGACGGAATGCTCCTTAGATGTCTAGAGGAAGATGAATCAAAATTAGCTTTAAAAGATGTCCACGAGGGGATTTGTTGGTCACATTCAAATGGTTTAAACCTAGCTAAGAAAATCTTACGTATGGGGTACTTTTGGAAAACCTTAGAAAGAGACGCTTGTCAATATGTAAAAGTTTGTGTAAAATGTCAATACCATGGAGACTTGATCCATGCACCAACACAAGAATTACACGCTTTTGTCATATCGTGGCCATTCTATCAATGGGGTTTTGAATTGATTAGCATGATTTATCCACCTTCTTCAAATGGACACAAGTATATAATCATAGCAACAGAGTACTTCACTAAATGGGTTGAGGCTGTCCCTTTATCAACTGCCACAGGGAAACAAATTTCCATGTTTATCCTAAATCATATCATTTTCAGATATGGCATTCCTCATGCCATCATCACGGATAATCGAAAACAGTTTAAGAAAAAATATGTAATGGACAAGAAGAAGCTACCAACAAGAACATCCTTAAAATCCTTAAGAGATCCGTTGGCAAATTAGGAAGGGATTGGCACCTTCAAATCAATCCAGCATTGTGGGCCTATAGGACTAGTATTCGAACCTCGACAGAAGCTACACCTTTTTCATTGGTTTATGGGTCTAAAGTTGTTCTACCTTTAGAAGTTGAAATACCATCCCTTAGAGTCTCATTGCATGGATTAATAACAAATGAGGATTATAGAGTTACCCGTCTTCAACAATTGGAATTGTTGGAAGAACATCAAACTCAAGCCTATGATCATTTGAAAGTGTATCAAAATCACATTTCAAGGAACTATAACAAGCATATCAAGCCAAGAACCTTTCAAATAGGGGATCTAGTATTGAGATAAAATCCAAAAAATCAAGCTGATAGAGAAAAGAAAGGAAAGTGGGAAGCAAATTGGCTTGGCCCTTTTGTCATTGTTTCTTCATTTGGAACGGGGACCTACAAACTGGCTGATTGTGATGGTGATGAATTGCTAGAACCTATCAATAGAATTCATCTTAAGAAATTCACACCTGATTCAGAGGGAAGAGTATCCGTAGAAAGAGTATCATTTGAGAGTATCAAATGAGTCAAGCATCACCTTTGTACATGAGAAAATTCAAAAATACCAAAAAAATGAAAAAGATCAAAAATAAAAATAAAAAAAAATTAGAAAGTCCAAAAAGCCAAAAACATTTGAAAAAGAGAAAAAAGTGCCTTGGTGAAAACCTAGCAATAGGCACCTTGGTAGCAAAAAAAGAAAAAAAGGAGAAAAAGAGCAATAATCCCAAGAGGTGAAAACCTGGAAATAGGCACCTTTTGTCCCTTAGGTGTTTCCTAGTTACATTTGTACATATTGCGTTCCTTCATCTCACTTGTCCATATCCTCATTACATCCGTCATTTGTGCATTGTCCTAATAAAGTCTTAGAGCTGCATTTGTGTTGCATTATAGGTTCAGTTTCCCTAACTTTCACATTGGCCACATTTACCACTTGGGGGCACACATCATCAATTTTCTATACCTACCGGATTCAATAGAGAAACATCTTGGTCACACATCAGAAGTAGATTTTCAGATTCAGGAGAGACATTTTGGAACCTTTGATGGATATCATTATTCACACCCTAAACAGTTTGATTGCATAACATGATCCTTGAGTTTCATTGACTTATTTTATCTAGTTTAAAAATTGACACACCCTAAATGATCAGACTATCTGGAATTCTTATTTGAAAATCTTGATACCTTTCAACTAGTTTGGCAATGATAAAGACATGATGTTTTCTTAAGATTCTAAGTGACTATTTTAAGGAAGATTCTTTGACTTATGTGAATTAGTCTCAGGACATGGTCATCCAAAAACCATTGAGGACATTCATATGGGACAGAGGGTTAACCTTTGTTTGTTTACGCAAACAGATACCTTGGCTATTTAGTTTTTCCATATCTTAATACCAAAATCCACTTGAAACATTGAATCTGATTAAACTAGTATTCATACTCCCATAGTTGGTCATTCAACTAGTGAGGGATGTACTTGGTTTTGTAGAAGGGGTTACTTTTGACGGGGTTTTGCTGATCGGGTCCGCCAACAGTCATAAGTTGTCACCGGGTTCCGGGGAAACCGGCCAACTCCGCCTGCAAAGGTTGTCCGGAGGAAATAAATCCTCCGGGCCTTCAAACACCTGGGTGTCAGGTCACGACGGTGTGGGGCTTGATTGGGAGAGGTGACTATTTTAGAGGGGGATAGCTGGTTTTTTCAACTCATTCTCTCCGGAGATTCAATAGAGTAAGGTTCTCCCTAGCGTTCTATACTTATCAAATAAAGTGAAAAAGATCCCGCAGGGTTAGAAACATTTCATCTAACTATAGTCATGCTGAAATGTCCAGAACATCGATAATACTCTGATAGACTACACTGAATACCAAAGAAATACATAACCATCAGCTAGCATTTTATCAGTAGCGGGAGTAAGGAGGTCGTTAATCTACTTTAACATACCAGAGTAAAAGACATAAAGAACATCAAAACATGAAATACCATTAACTCAGAAGTAGGAATGCCAACAACATCATTGCCAGGAATTCTTCCTTCTTTATTAATGTTCCTTCCAGCAAACACTGGTGCATGATACAATGGTGCCTCCAGGGGAGCATCTAACTATTGAGAATAGAACAATGGAGCATTGAGCTCTGCAACTAAAAATGAGAAATTCCTTTGCTATTATCATGGACAACAAAATCATCAATTTCGCCGACCCTTGGAAATGGGCCGGTTTGGCTATTTATACAACTCTTCTAACCCTAACCCTATTTTACATCAGGTTTCAATAAAATACAATATCTGGGGGCCGGTACTACTTGTGCCACCATAAAAAATACCTTGAGATGGAATAGGTCTACCATGTCAGAAGAATAAGATAAGAATATACATTGGAAGAATTGGCCTCGAGAAGAGAGCTAGAAAGGAGAAAGAAGAAAGTAGGTCCCCCAGGGACCGAGGCTACATTCCTCATAAATGGGAAATGCGGCGCCCTATCTCCAATGTGCCAGGTGTACCCTTGAGCGGTGCCTCAAGAAGATCATCCCATCAGAAATCAACCACTGAGTCAACATCTCCTTGATGTAGCCAACCACCTTCTAATAGCCTTCATTAACCACTTCTGAAAGTGACCGGTCAACCTCGGGGACTGGGACACAGATTACTTTAAAGAATACAAAATTTTTGGACCCGAGACTCCGGGATCCAAGAATTTTTGTCCCTAAAAGAATAAAGAATACCCAATACTTGAATTCTCCCAGCCCCCGGAGAAAGCTCAAGGTTGCTTATTATCGTTGAAAGCCTGGAGGAGGCGAGATATGCCATCTTCATCAATATCCTTCAGGATGGCCCTTCTATGCTTGGCCGCTTCAACTTGTTCCCCCAAGTCTGGAACATTTTCTTTGAATTCATCTGCCATCTTTGTCGTGTCATGACCACTAAGTATCATGCGGGTTAATTTTGCCATTTGGGCCCCATCTATCCCCTCTGAAGATTGATACTGGGATTTCATTATTTCATCAAAACTCCCCAAAACTGAATCTTCGGGGGTACATGTATCTGTGCTAAGGGGATCAGCCTCGGAAGTCTTTATTACAAAAGACTTATATAAATTAGAAGAATACTTCACCGTATTTACCTTATCTTGTAAGGACCCTACCAGTTTCTTGGTCACCTCCAATGTGAGGTCAAGCCTGGAGTGCTGGGTTCTCACAAAATCAAATGATTCCTCTCCCAAAATTCTGGATTTGGAAACCATATCCTCTCCCAAGGTAAGAAGCTCTTCGAGCTCCACCTTCCATGCATGGTATTTTTTAGCGTCACCCTCTCACTGCTCAATAAACACTTCCACTTGATGAATAACCTGTCAGGCCATGTAGAAATCAGGGAGGGTGGATGCCAAGAAATGCTGGGAGTTTCCTATTTGCAGGGTGACCCACTCGTCCACTGCCTGGGATTTCTTTTTCATCATGCGCAGGGAGTCTATGTCACTATGCGGTAATTCTTCTGAGGTGGAGGCCTCCAGAGGAGCAGCATTGATTGGTCGAGCCAGCTCAGTAAGCAACCCCATAAGGTTTGTGTTCTTTTCCTTTTCAGCTTCGAGCCTCTGGGCTTCCTTTTCATATTGGGCCTCCACTGCCCTTGCTACCTCCTTCAGCAAATCTACCTCACCTTTCTTTCCCCTTTTGCCTAGGGATACCTCTGCAACATTGCAGTTTGTGGGATCTGCGGTTGCTTCATCGGTGTCTGGGGGAGGTGTTGCCACAAAGACAATTGTTTCTCTGCCCAGCCCAGTTCGAAGCTTATGAACTGTCTGGGCTTTCTTGGCCTTTGGCAGGGCCTGGGCTTGGGCCTTCATTTCTGCTAAGGAGAGAGGAATCACAGGAGCAGACTGAGCCTTTCTTTTCCTACTCTCTACCAGCCACTGAGGGGGGAGGGGTGGCCTTCTTGCTAGAATTTGTTCCCTTGATTCTTCCCCGGTGTTTTGTGGCTGTGACTCCTCGGTGGCATGGACCTCATCCGTCCTCCCTGCCTCGACTTCTTCTGCAGCAATAATTTATTTATCAACCTCCATCTCCTCAGCCTTTCCCTCTATACATATTCCTTTATCTGGACTCTGGTAGGCTTCCTCGGGGATTTCTTCTTCAAGTTACTCTTCTTGTTGTTGTTCTTCTTCTGCCAAGGCTTCTTCCTCTATTTGCAGTAGGGGAGGTATCAAGTTGAGATTCAGATTTTGGGCCGCTGTGATAGCCTACCTGAAGGTTTCTCTTGGGAGTGGCCCTTGGAATGTGATGGCTGGGGTTACGCTTATTCCCGAAGGTCCGGTTCCCCCAGTGAATGCCATTTATTTGCCTTGCTTTAGTTGGTCCACTCCCGGACCTTGTATCTTTTGAGCCCCAGAGATAATCTTTGGTTTTGGCTCCTCTTCCACCTGTTGTTCTTGTCCCTGTGTAGGCTCTTGTTCCAAGTCTTCTTGGTCTGCAGCCTCTTGTTCTGTCTCCGGGACTTCTGTCTCCACTTGTGTATTGTCCCCTTGCAAATTTTTGAACTCATTGATTACAAATACATCAAACTCCTCTTTCGGAGGGGGATTGGCTAGGACCTCTACAGGTTCTGTTTCTTTCTCTGATTCCGGGGAACTGGAAGAAAGGATCTCAACTTGTTGGGGTTGGGATGTACCTAACCCCGGCTCTGCCTTAGGCTTCTTATTAAGCCTCTTCCTTCTGCGGGTAATCAAAGGTGGCCCCGCATCGGCTATTACCACCACTTCTATGGGATCCACCCCTGTTGCCTTCACCATTAGGGTTGCTAGCGACAGGGAGGAAGAGGGACGAATTGGTCTGACCATGAGTGGGGGAGTGGCTAGCCTCGTTATTAACTGCTCCCTCATATGCTGGGAGGTGGCCACTGATTGCTTGATCTGCTCCTGTATAGGGACTTCTTGCGCTGAAGGGGTCATGTCTATCCCTTTTCCCTTATCTACACCCTACGAAGAAGTCTCGGCCCCGGGGTCAATTTGGGTCCCAGCTGTGGTGTTAACTTTGGCGTCGGTCGGGGAGCTTGGCGAGTACTCACAGGGCACACCCTCTTGAAATAGGCATGACTTCGCTCGACCACCTCCCTAGTGAAGTCTTCCATCATGGGCCCCTCCCGGGTGGCCGAATTCACTGGTGGAAGAGCCATTTTATCGATCTCCTTGGCCTTGTACTGGGGGTCGATGGTGGGAGCGATGTCCAAGAAATCCTTCGGGAACCTCCGGAGTCTCAATAGTTGCATCATTTTGGCCGTCATCCTAACATAGTGTCGGCTTCACACCTCCACATCATCTTGGCAATCTGCCCAGAAGTCCTCCATATGTATATGATGGGGCTCTGAAGCCCAGGGCAGTGCCGTTGCTATTTTCCCATGTGGATCAAAGTTCTTCCGTGCAAGATAGAATTCCTGCAAGTTATAACTTTTTAGCTCATTATCTGCCTCCTTCGCGGCGGCCAGACTGTAGGTGTAATTCCCACAGGTGATTGGGAATGGAATGTTGGGTATCTTTTTGAGGGCGAAGAGGGTATGCACCTCCATCAGCTACCTACAGTATTCCAATAGCACGATCTTTTCCCCACAATGTTTGGGCAACAAGTAGGGTTTCCCGGAGAAGCCGGCGACCCTAATGTATGTGTGCTATTGGAATTGAATATAATAATGTCCATAATTTTGGACCAAGTTCATCACCTCTGAGGATAGGTGGTATCCGACATCCTAGGTGGGGGTAAGAAGATGGTAGTAAATGAACGAGTCATTTACTCGGTAGAAACTGGGGAAGCTGGCCTCCCATTGAATTTGTGGGAAATGGTCCCACGGTGCTTTTTGTTTTGGGCCAATCCCAAGTACACCGTCAGTAAGTAGTCCATGGGCATGGGGCCTTTGTTGTGCTAGGGCCCAGAAAACATAAGAAGACATCTAGAACTTCTTCTTCCTATCCAGCTGAAGGAACTGAGAGTCGACATGATTGGAAATTATTGTCGCCCAGTCGAAGAATTCTCCCTTGGTGGCAATGCCGAGGAGGAAATAGTACATCCATTGGTAAACTCCTGTGTGGAGGGTCACCCAAATACCCGGGCTAATGCTATTATCCCCATCTGGATGCTCTCCTTAAATTCAGAGCGGGGGATTTCTATCTTCATTCTCTTTGGGTCCCTCTTTGGGGCCTTAAGCCAATGGGTATTCATGTATACCCGGGCGACGTCTTCCAGCTGTGTAAACTGAGCCAAGGCATCAGTCCTTGTAACCACTATGGCTCTGTTGAATTGTGGGATTCCTAATCCCGCCCAGAATGTGTCTGGGTCGAGGGATACCAGAGGAGTGGGGTATCCTGTAGGTTCTGTGGCCGCAAGCATAATAGCCTGAATGGAGGAGTTGTAGTTGGCCGCTAGCGTCAGGATAAGCACCGGAGACTGCACGGAGCAAGGGAAGCAAGATACCCAGAGGATCCCAGAGCCTCCAATGTTGATCGCTAATTGATCTTTAACCTGTCGCTGGATGTGCATCACTTTTACCAAGGCCTGCATCTCTGCCCACGTTCTGACGCTGGTGTCGGTTATAAGCTTAACCTTGGACTCAATCTTTGATCCTGTGATGACATTGTCTGCATGAACTTCATGGTTAGGGGAAGTTTCTCCAGGGCCCTTTCCATCTTGGATTTTACAGCCGCTCTGGTGGTCGTTGAGGGTAGTTCTAGACTTCCGGGCGGGGAGGATGCGGATGCTTCAGACATGATTGATAGATGAATTCTGGGAACCTGCAAGGCAGAGCGACCGTCAGAATATTTTTTTATCAAGATAATTACTCTAGGGTCCGGAGATCTTACCACCGCGATGTTTGCTTTTCCTGAAAGGTTAGTTTCATGCAAAGATAACCAAAAATCAAAACACATCGTAAACTTGAGATTTTTATTAAACATCTGGGTCCGAGGATTTTATCACACTAGGTGAAGACACAGGATGGACGGTGGTAGGAGAGCCAAAGCTTGGAGAAATGACTGTTAGTGAGAATATGTGAAAAAGCCAAGTCATCACACCCATGTGGGCGCCACATGTGTAGGTATTAAATGGAAGTTATGGCGATGACGGTGGAGCCAACTATCCAAACACGCAGAAAGGGAAAGCCACTTGGCTAGAATTGATTGTGCGCATGGGATATAAATGAGGTTCTGATAGAATCCATGGAGGAGAGAGAAAACTACCTGTTTGAAACCAGCCGAGAGCCAAGCTTCAAACAGGTGGTTTTCTACCTCAAAGTGAGCTCGGAGGTGGAAAACCAGACATAAAGGTGACTCGACCAGCTCGCTTAGCCTCTTGGAAGGATATACATGGAGCCAAGGGATATATACAAAGACTATGTACAATTATGCACACATATATACACAGGTATAAACATATATACATAGATACAACATGGAGCGACGTCCACAGGAAAACCAGACAAGGCAGAACAAACTATCTACAGCCATTTACACATGAACCACCTCTGCGTAGAGGGTGGACAAGCCTCTGACAGAGAGCCGACCCACCAACGGGCGGCAAAACTAGAAAACAACAAACCAGACAAAGAAACGAAATAGAGAAACAAAACAAACAAAACAAAAATGAAACAGAGGAAAACTAGAGAGGCGAAACTGGAAATACCAACCTGAGAACGCAGAAGGCGGAGGGAAGGGAGGATTTACCGCAGGAGCTCTGCAAAAACTTGAGTTGTCAATTGGTCAGAGTCACCACCATGAAGCACTTGCACTTGCCTGAAAGTGATTGAAAACATTAAGCATTGATTATCACAAACTCTCTGCAAATGCTCTGTTAATCGCTTTGGAATTTCTTCGTTAATCGCTCTGAGTACTTGGAATTTTTTATCATGGTAAATGTAAAAGTGACAGATAAGTTCTATTTATACCCGCAGTAAAAGACAATCTTCCTCCTCCTTCAGCAACCTCCGAACAAGAAAACCTCCGGACCCCCGGGCCTGAGGATTCCCTGTGATGATGTTCCTTAAGAACATCATGGCGGAGAATCCTGGAGTCTAGAACCCAGTTTCCAACAAAAGGCAACCTCCGGGACTGGAGTCCCAGAGACGAAAAGCAAACAAACAAGACACAACATCGGGGAAGAAAACCCTGGAGAAAGAAAACAAAAAGGGAAAGAAAGACAAGGCAAGGCCGCAAGTAAAAACAAAAAAAAGGGGGACCCGACATTTTGCACACAAAATGTAGGGACGGGGATGCGGGGCATAACAAATGGCGACTATCTGGGACAAATGCGTTAACACATTTGAGAACTGTAGAATCTCTGGTTAGCAAAACTGGAACAAGCCACTTCCCAAAGCGTCTGACAGGCCAACAGCAACATACCTGGAGAAAATCCAACCACACAGGAATTAATCCAGCGTCCTTCATCAGTGGTGTCCTATGTGCTTTGGAAGGAAATCAAGCCGATGACCTCTGGGAGGAATAGAGAAGAGGCACTAATTATATCAAACCAGTCATCAATTTTCTTGTTTCCCTCGGAGACCGAAGTTCTATCCCGCTTTTCTTCTTTGGTTATTTTGTTTATTTCAGGGTGGGGGAAGGCGGTACTTCTTTCACCATTAAGCTTAAGCTTAGTTAAATTTAATGGTGGTACTTCTTTCACCTATCCACCTATATTTAGATTGTTCGAAGAGGGGATAAAACTCCAGACCCAGAAAGAATCTCTTAAAGTTTCAGACCTGGGTCAATCAATTAGTACAACTGATCTATCCTTGGTGTGTCTGATTACTTCTTCCTTATATTATTTGTGTTCACTAATTCCCAGATTCCCGGAGAGAACACCTAATGGAGATTCCTCAAAATGTGCCATAACCCGTAAAATGACCCCGGGGACCGGGCCGGCTCCACCGTGCTAAAGACAGATTCTAAAGTTCACCATGCCGTAGACATTATACCAGAAGCCAAAGTCATGCAAAGCATTCCAATTCCTACAAGACGGAACAAAATGCCAGGACCCGGAGAGAAAACCGAAACAACAACAAAAACAAAAGAAGAGGACTATCCCCGGAGGACAGCCGACAACTACTTACAAGGCAGGGTACCTCGCACAAGGCACCCAGAGGAAATATTTACAAGTGGAAGGCTTTACATAAAATACAACTTTGGACAAACTTACCCTACTCGAAGTAGTGTTTGAGGAACTGTCCATTAATGGGAAATGTGATAAGTTCTCTAGTCAGGGTGTTGAGGTGATAAGTATTTGCCCCACAGATTTCTAAGATTAGGTATGGTCCGAGCCAGAGCCGTTGGAATTTGGTATGCTTTCCTTTCTTCTCCCGGGCCTTGTCCCACAACAGGACCAGATTCGAGATCTGAAAATCCTTGTATTGGGCTCTTCTGTCAAACCATCATTTTACCACTACTTGATGACGCATGAAATGTTCAAGGGTTGCGTCTCTCTGTTCTTCCATCTGCACTAGATTCAAGAGTTGAACCTCTATGATGTTGTCCCTGTTGCTAAATTCCTGCATGAACTGTAAAACTGGGATTTTTAAATTGAATAGGAATACAGGGTTTTGGCCATAAACAAGATGGAATGGGGATGTCCCCAGGGCGGCCTTGATGTGAATGTGATCCGCCCAAAGGGCAAATTTCAGCTTTTGATGCCAATCCCAGGGGTTTTGTTCTAACAGGTGTTTGATCACTTCAAGTAAATTTTTGTTTGTTAATTCAGCAATGCAATTTCCCTGGGGATAATAGTTGCTGGAGAACTTCAAAGTGATCTTCCGATTCTAGGTCCATTCGAGTAACTGTGCTAAAGAAAATGCCGGACCATTGTCACATACCAGAGAAAAGGGCATCCCGAACCGTGTGACGATGTTTTCTTCCAGGAATTTGATAACTACGTCTGCCACATTATTTTTGCAAGGTATAGCTTCAGACCACTGGGTGCAATAATCAGTAGCAGTAAGGATATATTGGTGGTTGGCAGATGAGTTGGCGTTAATTTCCCTGATGAAGTTGAATGCCCATTGGGCAAATGGTCTTGCCTTGTATACTGGATATAAAGGCATAGCTGGGTTACACTCATGATGCGCTACAGTTTGGCAAGTATGGCATTTCCTTACATGAGTGTAAACATCTTTGAATATACAGGGCCAATAGTACCCAGCCCGAAGGATCTGATGGGCAGTGGCGTCGGCTGAGCCATGCCCTGTTCCAAACTGTCTGTGGAAATTGTCGATTATTCTTACAGCTTGGTCTCTGTCGATGCACCGGAGGTACACTCCCTCATAATTTCTACAGCAAAGCACAGAGCTTGTGATCATGAAGTGAGCGCTTCTCATCCGCAGGGCGCAGCGTTTGTAGGGAGGTAACCCCTCCGGACATTTGTTGTTTAGTAACAAGTATACCAAATTGGTATACCACGGGTCTTGAGTGATGGACTCCACTGTGTAAGTTTGGCATTCTATGTGGGGAGTCTCTTCTGCCATCGCCCGACTTAGTCCTTGGCCCTAGACTATTTTCATGGGCTACATTTCTAAGTCATACTCCTGGAGGATGGCCATCCATTTCCCCCATCTTTCACCCAATTCACTCTGCATCAGCAGAGACTTAACGGCCTAGTCCGGGATGATAGCATGTACCTTGCTCTAGAGAATATAATGTCAGAATTTCTTCACGGTGCGAACTAGAGCAAAGGCCTATTTTTATAGTGATGAGTATCGGACCTCAGCGTTCTTGAAAGGGGAGCTCATGAAAGCTATTGGTCTCTCTTCCCCTTCAACCTGTTGGGTCAACACTGCCGCGGTAGAATGCGGCGAAGCAAAAGAGTAAATGTAAAAAGGAAGGGAATAGTCTGGACTAGCCAGGACAAGTGCTTCTGTGATTGTCTATTTGATTTGGGTGAACGCCTGTTTTTCTTCAGTGCTCCACTCAATCTTAGTATCCTTCTTCATCATCTCATTGAGTGGTTTAACTATTTCTGCGAATCTCATGATGAATCGTCGCACAAAGTTGATTTTTCTAAAGAAGGATCACATCTCTTTCTTGCTACCAGGCATTTGTAGATTCAGCAATGCTTCAACTCTGTCAATGTCTATGGATATACCTTTCTCAGAGATAATATGCCCAAGCAACTTCCCCTTGGTGACCCCAAATATGCACTTCTTGGGGTTGAGGGATATTCCATACCGATGACATCTTTTGCATATTTGGGTGAGATGGGTGGCATGGTCACGCCTGTCCCGGGAAAAGATGGTCAGATCATCCATATATATGATTATGCACCGATTTACGAGGCCTTTGAACATAATGTCCATAGCCTTTTGAAATGTAGCCCCTGCATTGATTAGACCGAAGGGCATTCTTCTATACGCAAACATTCCCCACTTGGTGGTAAATGTTGTTTTCTCTCTGTCTTCATACTTGACCATGACCTAGTTGTATCCCGAATACCCATCTAAGAAGGACATCATCTGGGACCCATTCACTATCTGCAACAACTCATCCAACGAGGGGAGAGGGTGATTATCTTTCTTAGATGCCTTGTTCAAGTTTCAGAAATCCACGCAGAGGCCAAACTCGCCGTTCTTCTTCCTTACAGGGACCAAGTTGGCAACCCACGTAGTGTGCCAGATCAGGAAGATTATCCAGGCTGATAGCAGTTTCTCTACCTCTTCACGAATCAGAGGCTCTATCAGAGGGTTGACTGGTCTTTGCTTTTGCCGAAAGGGCTTAGCGTCAGGTTTCAGGGGAATAGTATGGGTCATGATGGATGTATCATATGTTTTCAAGTCTTTGTAACCCCAGGCAATTACATCAATGTATTCTCAGAGAACCGTGAGAATCTTTTCCTTTTCCTCAGGGGAGCAGGAGGTACCAATGTGAATGATCTTTTCTTCACCGGGCTGGCCGATGTTAACCTTTTCAAACTTTCCTCCCTCGGAGGAGGATGACACCTTCTCACGGGCCCGAGGGTCTGAATCGAAGATTCATTCTAGTGCAACCATCCCCTTTGGGATGGTGTTAGTGGGCAAGTCCATGATTCCATCATCTTCGTCAGCTTGCCCAGTATTGTTATGGTCTCGTTCCTCCACTATCTGGTCTTCAAAGACACCAACATTCACCATGAAGGCCAAGATATGCTGATCGTCCCCAAAAACCTGAAAGTGGGTGACATTGTCTTGAATGGATGGGGTGGGGACCATCTCGACTGAAAATCTCCTGAGTCGCGAGCCGGCCATTGGCTTTAGTGTGCTGGCTGAAATGGCGAGGGCATCCGGGACATAGTTTCGTCACCAGGGAATGAGGTCAATCCCGAAGGCATCAAAATCCTCAATAAGGCTCCAAGCCCAGTTGTGGTATGTGGCCAGCGTTTTATCGTGACATGTGTATTGACTCTAGACTTGTTTAACAATCAACTCTGAATCACCCAAATCCTAGAGGCAGGTGATACCTTTCCTTAATGCAAATAAGAGTCTGAGGACCAAAGCCTCGTACTCTATAACATTTTTTGTATAATTAAACTGCAGCTTGTAGGATGCGAGGAATGACTTCCCTTGCAAGTTGATTAGTTCTACCCCAGCCCCACAACCTTGTTTGGACCAGGACTCATCGAACTTAAGGGTCCATAAGTCATTATTCGTAATCTGGGGTTGGGGTAGAGTGGCCTTCTTTGGATTATTGCTGGGAGACTTAGGGTTCCTCTTCTGGACTACCGGCGTGAAAGTAGATTTTACCCCCGGAGGTGTTTTGGTTTGGGATTCTCGGGGAGATGGCACCAAAGGAGTGCATCCCGTAGGGACACTGGGTCCCGGGGAATCAATTAAATGTTTCTCGTTCTGGAGGGTATTAAGGTGCCGGTTAGTGATCAAAAGACATGGTCCACACTCAAGTTCTGAATGTTTTTGGTAGTGTACTCGGCACCAAGTACTGGACAGGAGTGTGATTAGGGTTGCTGTGGCACCTTAAGAGTTGTCTTCAACTCTCATCTTTTCTTCTAGGTCTTGGGCTCTCTGTAGTACGGCGGGATCTTCTCCGGGGAAAAAATCAAATGTTAAAATTTCAAAAGGTTTGTACACCCCTAGGGAAGTCTTGGAGAAACAAACCTTATTGACCCTTCCAACTTTGGTAAGGGCCTGTTTCATCCAGGGTTCACTTTCGACCTGGATCTTATTTGATTCTCCTTCCCATGGAAGCCACAAGTGGGTGAAGTCGGTTGAAAAGTATCCATTCAAGGACTTAGACCAATTCTGACTTAATAACATCTCGTAAGTCTCTGGGATGTCCACCACTTGGATGTCAATGATGCTGGCTATCCTAGGGTCCTGGATAAGATGTATCCGGACGTTCTTCAATTCCCCCACCATTTTCATAGCAGTCTTATCTAGCTGGATTACTGCGCCATTAGATGGGGTGGGGTGGAATCTGAGCTTCTGAAAAATGGACAGGGGCATGATATTACCCGAAGCTCCAGAGTCCACTAGGCAATTATGTATATTATTTTTGTGTATATTCAGGTCGAGTAGGAAGGGTGGATCCTCATTGTTCCCCCGGAAGATGGCTGCATTAGCATCTTCAAACAAGACAACCTTGGGCAGGCGGCTGACGGCTTCTGGGTTCCCTAAGAGCTTCAAAAGAGACTTCTTCTGCTTGGGACAGTTCAACAAAACCTCCATCAAGGTCATGGAGGTAGTGGTCTGTTGTAACACCTTCATAATGTCAAATATTCCTCTCGAGAACTGGTGATTTTCCTCGGTGAGATCTTTTGCTTGGTTAGAGCTAGGACCTTTTGGAACGGATTGGTCAGTTGTGTTGTTCTGGGGAGGAGGAGTATCTTTGATAGGGGCACAAGCATGTAAAATGGTCCTTTACCAACCTGACTCTGAGTATTGTATGGAGTCCGTGGGTTAGTAAAAGCGTTGGCCTCGAAGGGAGAGATGGATTCGTTAAAGAATCCCCACAATTCAGATTCTTCTTCATCCTCCCTAGAAGTTCTGAAGAAGATGGTATCACAGGTGAAGGCACTGTGGGTTGTTTCCTGGATAGGAGGTTCTGGAGGAGCAGTGTCATGTGACTGCTGTCTGTCTAGTTGGGAGATCATGATGACCTTCTCCAAAGTGGCACAATTTACCTTGTTGTGAGAACCAGTGTCATGCAATCTACACCAGTTAGTCATGGGCTTGAAGTCTGTGACAGGTGTGAAATGTGATGGTCCAGAACCATTTTGGTTGGCATTTTGGTTTAGAGGCGGGCCTCCGGTGTTCGTGTTATTATTCCATTGCTGTTGATTGGGCCTAGACCTATTGTTGAAGTTTCTTCCTCTGGCATTGTTGTTTCGTTGGCCAGAGAAAATATTTCCCCTCTAGGAATTTGAATTCTGGGGCGCGTATGACCCCACCTTCAGTTGGCCCATGTCCACAGTCAAGGTGGACAACATTCGCCTGAGGGATTCAAACTCAGTGGTCAACTGAGTGTTTGTGTCACAATGTGACAGTTGTTGTTATTGTTGGCCTCCTGAGAAGGCAGCAGTATTAGCTAGAGTCGAGGGCAACAATCCTCTAGTCGCAGACGACTGGAAGAAGGGCACTCCAGACGATAGTGTCTGGGGTTGTTGCGCTTGCTGCGGCTGATTCCAAGGGAAGACTTCCAGACCCAGTGTCATCTGGGTCTGGGTCAGGTAAACATACCATGCCTACTGGTCTATCAGGGGTGGCAGAGGATTCATTGCCATCGAGGGGGCACTCATTGCCAGATTAGGGTTGTATCCTCCGACATACGCAGTTCTATCAGGGATCATGTTAAAGGGCGTGCTCTGCCCAATCCCACCTAGGGATTTGTTGAGACCATGGGACAACTCTAAGGCTAGGTTGTAGACTTTTGCCAAGGTGTCCCGGTCACCCGCGGTGGTTGTTCTCCAAAGGAGAGTGGCAAAAAAAGGGTCCATCATGTTAAGATAGGTCTGTATGGTTACTTATAGAGATGGGATAAAAGGGCCTGTGCACCGCTTTAGGTCACACTAGAACCTATGGTTGAATGCTGCAAGAGGTTCATTGGGTTCCTTCCTGATGGAGATGAACTGGCTGTGGGACCAGGCTGGGTCCACATGCACATGAAAGGCAGCCAGAAAGGCATCCTCCATATCCTGCCAAGTGTTTATGGAGTTGGCAGGCAAGTTAAGGTACCAGTTCAACTCGCTTTGTCCTAGGGACAAGGGAAACATACGAGTCACAACATCTTCATGTTGGATCCAGTGTCAATTCATGGCATCTTTGTATGCCTGTAAGTGTTCTTCTGCGGTCCATGAGCCTAGGTGCTCGTATTGTGGGCAGATCTTCTCCAGGTGAGAGGGTAAATCATTGGTTGCACCCGAAAAAGTGCCCATTGGGGACCTGGTGTTTCCAAAGTATGCAGCCATTGGGGGAACTATATGTTGGGTAGTGTGGGTACTGGTTCCCGGGATTGCCTGAGAAGCCTGGGTATTCTAAGGTATGCTAGATCCCCAGACAATAGTGGTTGGTATGATTTTTGAGGTCCATTTCTTTTGAGTAGGGGGCTTGAGTTCGACAAGATTTCCGGGATTCAGGGCAGACCTAAGGATTCTATCAAATTTTGCTGGGGAAAAAGACCCAATCCTGCTGAAGGCTTGTCTCTTAAAACTATGACTCGGGGAACCCTCAGGAGCTGTAAAATCAGAATCTTGGGAGGGGGACGAGTTCATGCCCTCCTTCTAGCACCAGTTTCTGTTGACGGGGTTTTGTTGACCGGGTCCGCCAACAGTCATAAGTTGTCACCGGGTTCCGGGGAAACTGGCCAACTCCGCCTGCAAAGGTTGTCCGAGGGAAATAAATCCTCCGAGCCTTCAAGCACCTGGGTGTCGGGTCATGACGGTGCGAGGCTCGGTTGGGAGAGGTGACTATTTTCAAGGGGGATAGCTGGTTTCTTCAACTCATTCTCTCCAGAGATTCAATAGAGTAAGGTTCTCCCTAGCGTCCTATACTTAGCAAATAAAGTGAAAAAGATCCCGCAGGGTTAGAAATGTTTCATCTAACTATAGTCATGCTGAAATGTCCAAAACATCAATAATACTCTAATAGACTACAGTGAATACTGAAGAAATACATAACCATCAGCTAGCATTTTATCAGTAGCGGGAGTAAGGAGGTCGTTAATCTACTTTAACGTACTAGAGTAAAAGACATAAAGAACATCAAAATATGAAATACCATTAACTCGAAAGCAGGAATGCCAAGAACATCATTGCCAAGAATTCTTCCTTCTTTATTAATGTTCCTTCCAGCAAACACTGGTGCATGATACAATGGTGGCTCCAGGGGAGCATCTAACTATTGAGAACAAAACAATGGAGCATTGAGCTCTGCAACTAAAAATGAGAAATTCCTTTGCTATTATCATGGACAACAAAATCATTAATTTCGCCGACCCCTGGAAATGGGCCGGTTTGGCTATTTATAAAACTCTTCTAACCCTAACCCTATTTTACATTAGGTTTCAATAAAATACAATATCTGGGGACCGGTACTACTTGCGCCACCCTACAAAAGACCTTAAGATGGAATAGGTCTGCCATGTCAGAAGAATAAGATAAGAATATACAGTGGAAGAATCAGCCTCGAGAAGAGAGCCAAAAAGGAGAAAGAAGAAAGTAGGTCCCCCGGGGACTGAGGCTACATGCCTCATAAATGGGAAATGCGGTGCCCTGTCTCCAATCTACCAGGTGTACCCTTTAGCGACACCTCAAGAAGATCATCCTATCATAAATCAACCGCTGAGTCAACATCCCCTTGATGTAGCCAACCACCTTCTGACAGACTTAATTAACCACTTCTGAAAGTGACCGGTCGGCCTCAGGGACCGGGACACAGATCACTTTAAAAAATACAAAAATTTTGGACCCGAGACTCTGGGATCTGGGAATTTTCATCCCAAAAAGAATAAAGAATACCTGATACTTGAATTCTCCTAGCCCCCGGAGAAAGCTCAAGGTTGCTTATTGTTGTTGAAAGCCTGGAGGAGGCAGGATATGCCATCTTCATCAATATCCTTCAGGCTGGCCCTTCTGTACTTGGCCGCTTCAACTTGTTCCCCTAGGTCTGGAACATTTTCTTTGAATTCATCTGCCATCTTCGCCGCATCATGACCACTAAGTATCATGCGGGTTAATCTTTCCATTTGGGCCACATCGATCCCCTCCGGAGATTGATACCAGGATTTCATTATTTCATAAAAACTCCCCAAAACTGAATCTTCGGGGGTACATGTATCTGTACTAAGGGGATCAGCCCCGGAAGTATTTATTACAAAATACTTATATAAATTAGAAGAATAAATCACCGTATTTACCTTATCTTGTAAGGACCTTACCAGTTTCTTGGTCACCTCCAATGTGAGGTCAAGCCTGGAGTGCTGGGTTCTCACAAAATCAAATGATTCCTCACCCAGAATTATGGATTCAGAAACCATATCCTCTCCCAAGGTAAGAAGCTCTTCGAGCTCCACCTTCCATGCATGTTAATTTTTGGCGTCACCCTCCCACTACTCAATAAGCGCTTCCGCTTGATGAATAACCTATCGGGCCATGTAGAAATTGGGTAGGGTGGACGCCAGGAAATGCTGGGTGTTTCCTATTTGCAGGGCGACCCACTCATCCACTACCTGGGATTTCTTTTTCATCATTCGCAGGGATTCTATGTCACTCTATGGTAATTCTTTTGAGGTGGAGGCCTCCAGAGGAGCAGCATTGATTGGTCAAGCCAGCTCAGTAAGCAACCCCATAAGGTTTGCATTCTTTTCATTTTCAGCTTTGAGCCTCTGGGATTCCTTTTCATATCGGGCCTCCACTGCCCTTGCTGCCTCCTTCAACAAATCTACCTCACCTTGCTTTCCCCTTTTGCCTAGGGATACCTTTGCAACATTATAGTCTGTGGGATCTACGGTTGCTTCATCAGTGTCTGGGGGAGATGTTGCCACAATGGCAACTATTTCTCCGCCCGGCCCAGGTCAAAGTGTATGAACTGTCCAAACTTTCTTGGCCTTTGGCGGGGCCTGGGCTTGGGCCATCATTTCTACTAAGGAGAGAGGAATCACAGGAGTGGACTGAGCCTTTCTTTTCCTGCTCTCTACCATCCACTGAGGGGGGAGGGGTGGCATTCCTGCCAGAATTTGTTCCCTTGATTCTTCCCCGGTGTTTTGTGGCTGCGACTCCTCGGTGGCATGGACCTCATCCGTTCTCCCTGTCTCGACTTCTTCTGCAGCAATATTTTATTTATCAACCTCCATCTCCTCAACCTTTCCCTCTGTACCTATTCCTTTATCTGGACTCTGGTAGGCTTCCTCAGGGATTTCTTCTTCAAGTTGCTCTTCTTGTTGTTGTTCTTCTTCTGCCAGGGCTTCTTCCTCTATTGGCAGTAGGGGAGGTATCGGGCCAAGATTCAGAGTTTGGGCCACTGTGATAACTTGCCCAAAGGTTGCTCCCGGGAGTGGCCCCTGGAACGTGGTAGCTGGGGTTACGGTTATTCCCAAAGGTCTGGTTCCCCCAGCGGATGCCATTTGTTCACTTTTCTTTAGTTGGTCCACTCCCGGACCTTGTATCTCTTGAGCCCCGGAGATAATCTCAGGTTTTGTCTCCTCTTCCACCTGTTGTTCTTGTCCCTGTGCAAGCTCTTGTTCCAAGTCTTCTTGGTCTATAGCCTCTTGTTCTATCTCCGGGACTTCTATCTCCGCTTGTGTATTGTCCCATTGCAAATTTCCGAACTCATTGGTTGCAAATACATCAAACTTCTCTTCCAGAGGGGGAATAGCTGGGACCTCTGCAGGTTTTGTTTCTTTCTCCAGTTTTGGGTAACTGGAAGAAAGGATCTCAACTTGTTGGGGTTGGGATGTACCTAACCCCGGCTCTGCCTTAGGCTTCTTATTAAGCCTCTTCCTTCTGCGGGTAATCAAAGGTGGCCCCGCATCGGCTATTTCCGCCGCTTCCATGGGCTCCACCCCCGTTGCCTTCACCATTAGGGATGCCAGTGACGAGGAGGAAGAGGGACGAATTGGTCTGGCCATGAGCGGGGGAGTGGCCAGCCTCATTATTAACTGCTCCCTCAGCTGTTGGGAGGCTGCCACTTATTGCTTGATCTGCTCCTGTATAGGGACTTCTTGCATCGAGGGGGTCGTGTCTATCCCTTTTCCCTTATCTACACCCTGCGAAGAAGTCTCGGCCCCCAGGGTCAATTTGGGTACCGGCTATCATGTTAACTTTGGCGCCGGTCAGGGAGCTTGGCGAGTACTCCCGGGGCACACCCTCTTGAAATAGGCGTGACTTCCCTCGACCACCTCCCTAGTGAAGTATTCAATCATGGGCCCCTCCTGGGCGGCCTAATTCACTGGTGGAAGAGCCATTTTATCGATCCCCTTGGCCTTGTACTGGGGGTCGATGGTGGGGACGGTGTTCGAGAAATCCTCCGGGAACCTCTGGAGTCTCAATAGTTGCATCATTCCAGCCGTCATCCTGACATAGTGCCGGCTTTGCACCTCCACATCATCTTGGCAATCTGTCCAGAAGTCCTCCATATGTATATGATGGGCTCTGAAGCCCGAGGCATTGTCGTTTCTATTTTCCCATGCAGATCAAAGTTCTTCCGTGCCAGATATGGAAGATATAATTCCTGCAAGTTATAACTTTTTAGCTCATTGTCTGCCTCCTTCGCGGCCGCCAGACTGCAGGTGTAATTCCCATAGGTGATTGGGAATGGAATGTTGGGTATCTTTTTGAGGGCAAAGAGGTTATGCACCTCCATCAGTTGCCTGCAGTATTCCAATAGCATGATCTTGTCCCCACAGTGTTTGGGCAACAAGTAGGGTTTCCCGGAGAAGCCGACGACCCTAATGTATGTGTGCTGTTGGAATTGAATATAATAATGTCCATAATTTTGGACCAAGTTCATCACCTCCGAGGACAGGCAGTATCCGGCATCCCGAGTGGGGGTAAGCAGATGGTAGTAAATGAATGAGTCGTTTACTCGGCAGAAACTGGGGAAGCTGGCCTCCCATTGAATTTGTGGGAAATGGTCCCATGGTGCTTTTTGTTTTGGGCCAATCCTGAGTACGGCATCAATAAGTAGGCCATGGGCATGGGACCTCTATTGTGCTAGGGCCCAAAAAACATAAGAAGACATGTAGAACTTCTTCCTGTCTAGCTGAAGGAACTGAGAGTCGACGTGATTAGAAATTATTGTCGCCCAGTCAAAGAATTCTCCCTTGGTGGTGATGCCAAGGAGGAAATATTACATCCATTTGGAAAACTCCTGGGCGGAGGGTTGCCCAAATACTCAGGCTAATGCTATTATCCCCATCTGGATGCTCTCCTTGAATTCAGAGTGGGGGTTTTCTATCTTCATTCTCTTTGGGGCCTTAAGCCAATGGGTATTCATGTATACCCGGGCGGTGTCTTCCAACTGTGTAAACTGAGCCAAGGCATCAATCCTTGTAACCACTGTAGCTTTGTCAAATTGTGGGATTCCTAATCCTGCCCGGAATGTGTCTGGGTTGAGGGATACCAGAGGAGTGGGGTATCCTATGGGTTCTGTGGCCGCAAGCATAACAGCCCGAATGGAGGAGTTGTAGTTGGCCGCTAGCATAAAGATAAGCTCTGGAGACTGCACGGAGCATGCGGAGCAAGTTGTTTGGAGGATCCCGGAGCCTCCAACGTTGATCGCTAATTGATCTCCAGCATGTCACTAGATGTGCATCACTTTTACCAAGGCCTGCATCTCTACCCATGTTCCGACGTTGGTGTCGGTTATAAGCTTAACCATGGACTCAATCTTTGAGCTCGTGATGATGTTGTTCTACATGAACTTCATGGTCAGGGGTAGTTTCTCTAGGGCCCTTTCCATCTTGGATTTTACAGCCACCCTGGTGGTCGTTGAGGGAAGTTCTAGACTTCCTGGCGGGGAGGATGCGGATGCTTCAGACATGATTGATAGATGAATTCCAGGAACCTGCAAGGCAGAGTGACCATTAGAATATTTTTTTATCAAGATAATTACTCCGGGGTCCGAAGATCTTACCACCACGATGTTTTCTTTTCCTGAAAGGTTAGTTTCATGCAAAGATAACCGAAAATCAAAACACATTGTAAACTTGAGATTTTTATTAAACATCCAGGTCTGGGGATTTTATCACACTAGGTGAAGACACAAGATGGACGGTGGTAGGAGACCCGAAGCCCAGAGAAACGACCGTTAGTGAGAATATGTGAAAAAGCCAAGTCATCACACCCATGTGGGCGCCACGTGCATAGGTATTAAATGGAAGTTATGGCGATGACGGCGGAGCCAACTGTCCGAATGCGCAAAAAGGGAAAGCCACTTGGCTAGAATTGATTGTGTGCATAGGATATAAATGAGGTTCTGACAGACTCTGTGGAGGAGAGAGAAAAATGCCTTTTTGAAACCAGCCAAGAGCCGAGCTTCAAACAGGTGGTTTTCTACCTCAAAGCGAGCTCGGAGGCGGAAAACCAGAGACAAAGGTGACTCGACTAGCTTGCTTAGCCTCCCAGAAGGATATACATGGAGCTGAGGGATATATACAGAGAATATGTACAATTATGCATGCATATATACACAGGTATAAACATATATACATAGATACAACATGGAGTGACATCTGCAGGAAAGCCAGACAAGGAAGAACAAATTATCTACAGCCATTTACACACGAACCACCTCTGTGCAGAGGGCGGACAAGCCTCTAGCAGAGACTCGACCCACCAATGGGCGGCAAAACCAGAAAACAACAAACCAGACAAAGAAACTAAACAAAGAAACAAAACAAACAAAACAAAAATGAAATAGAGGAAAACTAGAGAGGCAGAAGCGGAAATACCAACCTGAGAACGCAGAAGGTGGAAGGAAGGGAGGATTTACCACAGGAGCTCTGCAACAGCTTGAGTTTTCAATTGGTCAGAGTCACCATCGCAAAGCACTTTCACTTTTCTGAAAGTGATTGGAAATGTTAAGCGTTGATTATCACAAACTCTCTGTAAATGCTCTGTTAATCACTTTGGAATCACTTCGTTAATCGCTCTGAGTACTTGGAAGTTTTGATCATGGTAAATGTAAAAGTGACAAATAAGTTCTATTTATACCCATGATAAAAGACAATCTTCCTCCTCCTTCAACAACCTCCAAACAAGCAAACCTCTAGACCCCCGGGCCCGGGGATTCCTCGTGATGATGTTCCTTAAGAACATCATGGCAGAGAATCCCGAAGTCTAGAACCCAGTTTCCAACAAAAGGCAACCTTTGGGACCGGAGTCCCGGAGACAGAAAGAAAACAAACAAGACACAACGTTGGGGAAGAAAACCCTAGAGAAAGAAAACAAAAAGGGAAAGAAAGACAAGGCAAGGCCGCAAGAAAAAAAAAAAAAAGGGGGACCCAACATTTTGCACACAAAATGTAGGGACGGGGATGCGGGGCATAATAGTTACCACATGAGAGAAAGTCATATTCATATTCTTATGGTCATAGTGGCACTAGTAAGGATTGTATCGACTCCTACTTCCACAACGCTCTATGATGAAAATATATCTCAATTTGTATTTCTTTTGCAAACCTCAAGGACAATTAGTTGCATTGCATCTTAATGTTAGAATAAATTGCATCTTCATGTTAGATTAAATTGCATCTTCATGTTAGATTAGTTGCTTTCTCCAAGTTAGTTTTGAAATGGCTTGTCTTTCTAGCAGTTTCCAAGTTCAAGGGGGGGATAAAAGTTGACAACACTTCATCAAATTTAATGGTTTCAAGTCATCAAATGAGATTTTCCTTTGCGTTCATAATCATTATTCATTATTCATTACATATTCGTGTCAAGAGAAAAGCAATGAAAATAAACATTAATCATTAGACATTTATCCATATCATCATTTAGAATTGCACATCATAACTTAAAATTGCATACATCCAAAATCAAAAAGATAGTTGCATTCATTTATCATAGCACTAAGTAATGCATCCATTGCAGTGCATAATCCATACATGGTCAAAACAGAAAAGCATATAGAAATAAGTTGCATTAATATAATTTGCATCTATTTATCTATGTCCTACTCTAAGACATTGCATCCATAACATAACAAAAATAAATGCATCATAGAAATATGTAGATATGCATAAAAGGAAATCTCATAATATCATCAAAGGGGGAATCAAAGATCATCATAGATAAATGTCCAACATCAATATCTATAACATCAATCAGCACATCAAAGGTACATCAAAGTCTTCATCAAAAATACATATGATACATCATCAATGCTATATCCAAATATCATGGATCCCTGTCACCTACTCTATCCTATGTACTGGGAGGTGCCTGACTCGTGCTTGCACTAGTAGGTAACTGAGGCAGAGTGGTCATAAACTGCTGCAGCATAGTAGAAACTTGATCCAATCGAGCTGTAACCACAGTCATCCCTGCCTATAAACCCTGAACATCCTGCACTAAAACATCCACAACAGGAGGAACTGGAGGTGCCTGTGATGCTGGAGGAGCCTGTGGTGCTTGTGGTGCTAAAGGTACCTGAGGTATCACCAGTGTCGTGCTACTCTGTAGATCCACCTATGGAATCTGTCCATGCCCTAGAACCTGTATGGCCACCTGGACATGTCTATGTCTATGTCTAGCCCAATCTACACCAACTATCAAAGGAGCTTAATCCTTAGGTACTGTACCCATGCTAGTCTCTGCCTAGGATACCTGAATCCCCCACCTCAGTCTCTAACATGTCCACCTCTCATTCAAGGTCCTGCAGCTCTCTGTACCCAAGGAGTCCTAGGTGCCCTCTGAACCCTACATCTACGTGGTCTTCCACCATCATCCCCATCATCACCATCATCTCCATCATCATCTGAGAGCTCATCTACATTAGGAATAGGCTCTGCTAGATCCGTGAATTGAAAAAATGATGTCACAGGAACCACTTGTGATACTTAGCTGACATCCCTGCATCTACCACCTATGTCATCATATCCCAAATGGCATACCCTAGCTGAACAATCTGCAAACATGCCAACCAATAGTCCACCTGTGCTCCCCACATCGATCTCTTAGCCTGTACCCTAGCATAGAGTGCCATACCTTGTGGCATGTCCTAAACCTGGCTGAACTGATAGAGTACTCTACCGAAGAAAAATATCTCAATAACTAATGGTGATCGGCCTATCATCCATCGAGGAAAAAACATATATGGAAGCTCATCGTCATCCTCCAACCACCTCTCACACTATAGATATGGCCTCCATACTACCTTATCTATGTCATCAATGGTACATCTCCAAAAATAACCTTGCCTAGATGATGCTAGCAACCAAGCCATCATATAGAAATGCATATAGATAACCACAGACCCGCACTCATGCTAAAACTGGCCTCATAATAGGGAGATGCTCCTAGGTCCACAAGTGTATTATTACTGTAACTGTAGAAAGAGCTACATTGTGCCAATAAACAACCTCATGAAGATCATGATATAACTACACTAAAACACAGGAGCTGCAATCCAATCTCCATGGATGTGCAATCAATTCCTCTAATATCCAGCCCCATCCGACCACAAAACCATGACCTCTCCTGTCTGGCAGAAGTAATCCTCCAATCATAGCTCCTAATAATGCTGGTAAAGTAGGAAATGAGGCAAACTGTGCCCAAGTAATGCAATTGTCATCAATGGTGTTGTCTCCAAACACCCATCTGTAGACACTGCTATCATAAACTGAATCATAATACACTCGCTCTCCAAGAGTTGGGATCCTCAATAATCTGTACACATCCTCTGGTATGATAGTCATCTTACCAAGGGGTAAATGAAATTTATTATGGTTAGAGTGCCATTGCTCTGCCATAGCTGTCAAAAGACCTCAGTTCAACTGAAACTGAGGAAGATCTAAAAGAAAACTAAGTCCACATGTCTCAATGGTACACCGCTCAGGAGGCATAAGCTCATCTACTAAATCAAATATCCAAGACGCTACACCTCGTACCCATAAATAATGGTAATGTTCCTACTTTTTGAAACAAAGTGAATCATGTTAGTCTTTCTCTTGGTGAACCATTCTACGTCAATCAAAACACATTAAATCTATCTTTTCTCTAACTTGAGCATATCAACTTATTGCTCCTAACCTCTATATCATGAGACACAAGGACAATTTGTAATCATTTTTAATCATATCTGATTGAACTATCAAACATTCATCATTATGACTTTTCTAATATCCTAAACACTATGTGACAATCTGGACGTACATTTTCTAGCTTGGAATCTAATTGAGTCTTCATTTTCAAACTTCATGGTAGGCGGCACTTAACTTAGTGTACATAGCTTTTCAAGCCCCGCGGCATTTAATTCATTAAATGTGGCACTTTACTACTCAAAGGCGGTGCTTAGCTAAGTAGGCGGCCTTTTACAGGCCTACATGGCTTTTTACAACTCATACGCGACCTTTAAAAACTAGGGTTTTTTAGGTGGCTCATTACTATTTGGGTTACAATTTTGCCCTAAACAATACGCGGCTAAGGATTGCTCCTACGCAGATTTTTAACATGTGGAGGTGGCTTTTCTATGTACTACATGAAACTTTATCTATCCTATGCAGAATTTTGCTAAATTTTATCTCGAAAGCATTAAAAACATGTATTAAAAGAGCAATAAATGCACTAAGGGAGTTTGAAGAACTCATCGGAGGCCTATAGTCAAGAGGTCTCTAATATCTGTGTGCTCGCTCGAACCTATGCTCTCGAATTGGGACCACCATCGCTATCAATCGTCAGAGGCTCAGAGCAAAATCTCAATAGTAAAAAGTGAAAATGAATAGTAAATTTGGGTTTTTCAACCTATTTAAGCTATTTTAACCTCTTTTGTGAGATTTTTGACCCAGTCAAACCAAATCTGCATATTCTACACACTGGGGCATTTGTTCAACATCTTTCAGCATCGTTGTTTATCAGAAATGCAATCATCTTGGATCTATTCAATCAACATTGGTCATCAAAGTTTTCACACCTACGATCAATATGATTCCATTTCTGAGGGGGCATCATCATATCATCCAACTGGGATTCTACATCTATTTTTCTGGGGCATTAAAATTTCAAACTTTATCAGGATCTCATATCATATCAGGATTTCATATCATATCAAAGATTTCATATCAGAAATTTCATATCAGGGTTTCATATCAGGGTTTCATATCAGTGATTTCATATCAGAGGTTTCATATCAGAGTTTCATATCAGGGTTTCATATTAGGATTTCATATTAGAGCATCATATTAGGGTTTCATATCAGGTTTTCATATCAAGTTTTAATATCAGTCAATCATCTCATTAACATCAAATCAATGATCAAGACGATCAAGCTTTCTTTGAATCAATGCGCTTCACACATCAATTCAAAGAGGGGCATTTGTAGACACCTAAAATTGACCAGGTGTATCTCAAGCATTCAAAACTATAAATCTCAGCCAAATGCCTTAAAAT
>MU224858.1:765045-794848 GCA_018584345.1 Thuja plicata
TGCAATTGATTTTTCAATTGTATAGTTCAAATCAAAAGGATCAAATCCAACCCATTCACCCTTCCATGGCTAAATTAATTAAATGATTGAGTTATTTAATTCCTAATATCTTTGAGACAACCAACCAACTTTCCCTTCATTTGAGAACACCGCAAAGCTTTTGACTTAACCAAACTTTGATCATGATCAACTCACTCTACCCCCCACCCTTGGAAAAATGCTATAAATACAAGCCATTTAATTTGTGTTTGGGATCCAAGAATTTCAAGAGTAAAAGAATCTTTATTATAGGCATATGGAGAGCCTTTCAGAGCTTTTGAGAGTACTTTAGCATTTGCATAACATTTAGTATATCATGTTTAGGATTATTTGTTGTTTTCTAACATATCTTAGAGAATTTTAAGCTAGACTTGAGCATTGTTTATCATTCATTTCTCATTCTAGGATTGTCCTTGAGAGACATTAAGCTTGAGAGCTCTCTTAACAAAGCTTAGATAGAGAACCATGAGATGATATGGATTTTTAGCTTCAATTCTTTGATTAAATCATATTGTATTTACATAGAATTATTGTTATTAGTCTTAATTTCATGAAGGTGTAATCTTACACACACAGATCTATTTTAAACTCATTCCCTAGGTGATTTTGGATAGCTTGGTTAGGTGCATAAGAGGTTAGAAACCCATTGCAGAGATAAGGGAATGAGATGGAGGATTTAACCAGGTGATGTTAGAGTTTTGTTAGGGTCTTATGAGTCCCTAGATTTGAGTCTAGAGCTGTGCCACTCCAACTGGATTTATTTGTGAGGAGAAATCAGACCATTGATTGTAATACACCAAAATAGGCCTAAAAGACCTACTTTCTAGGATAGTGTTGTATGGATAAGTTGGGGACCTAAGACCTTATAAATCCTTTAGGTCTCCAAAAATGGTATCTAGATCCCTAAATATTTTTGGGGTTTGTGTTTGAGTTTTGCAAGTTATTCCAGAAAAACCCTCTGGATAGGGCTAATAGGACTAATAGGCCTAATAGGACAGTTTGAAGAAAATTCATGAAATCGATTACATTGGGTCTAAAACTTATGGATCTTGAGTTGTTGGGATGTAGGAAGGACATCACAAGTCCCTAAATTACCCTTGTATCATGGAGAGCATCGGTATGGAGAAATTTGTGTTAGTTTCTTCAAGCCTTTGAGATCATTGTGACATAATTAAGATAGTTGTCATCCAAGGTGAAAACACAACAATTGTAACTCTTTGATAAGAGTTGGGAGAGGTCTTAGACAGTGTGTCAATTGACTTTGGAAGGTCATAAATTGGAATTAGGAACCTAAATTGGACTAGGACAACCTAGGTCCTATCTTGGGAGTTGTGTGAGCACACTTTGGAGATTACTTCTATCAGCATTTGCAAACCCTCTTGACCATCTCCGCAGATTGGCTTACCACCTACACTCACTGTGCAGGTGGTCATCCCACCTGTGCTTGTGGTGCAAGTGGGCACGTGACCTGCATAGGTGGCACATGGACCCCCTGCAGACCTTGTTTGACCCTGTTTTGACCTCTAAACCACCTAGAAATGGATGTAAACCTAGAATTCACTGAGGGGATCAGATGTACTCACCTTGTGTCCCACATCAGCTATCTTTCAGTAGCTATGCACTTTTTCCCTTCACTAATTCTTTTTTGGCACTAGATCCATCCTCCTTTCTCCAGAGCTCAATTCTTCCAAATGTGAGAGCAAAAATGATCTCCAAAACCCTCTCCAAGCCCTTTTATAGCCTCTTGGTTGCCTATATGGACATGCAACCCCTATGTTTTGTATTTTTCATGATGTTTTTTGCACTCTGCACCTCATATATTTTGCGTTTGACCTTCGATTTTTGATTCAATCATTGTTGTGGATCCGTCTCGTTATTATCAACAAATCGACCTATCATTTGCATTTTTTGGACGATTTCATGAGGGCACACCTATGTATCCTACTATCACTGGGGCATGTTTTAATGCTATTTTTTCTTCAATATTCTTTGACACAATGCTCATAATCACATTATATCAAAGAGGGGAAAAATGTAGACACCTAAAAATGGTTCGAGCCTGCTGGTCTATGTGTTTTAACATTTTTAGCATTACAATTGAAATATTGTTTTGCGACCTATTTATTCTTCTATGTTATGCATATGATATTTATTATATGAAAACATTGAATCTTTCATCGATGATTGAATATTGCAAAATTGTTCAATTATTTACTAACATTTCTAGTCTCTTTATCAAATTGATCATTTTCCTAATCAATTTTGATCAACCCTAAACTGATCCTATTTGATCCTAAACTGATCTTATTCAATCCTAAACCAATCCTATTAGATCGTAAACTAATCCTATTCAATAATAAACCCTTCAACACCTTCCTAAATCAATCCAAACCCATTCTATTCTATTCCTAATCACTTTCCAAATTGTTTGGACTCATTCCAACCATTCTGGGGCATTGTCCAAGATCATCGATGCCTAATTAACCTAATTTCCAAACCAATCAAAACCCTATTTCAATTCAATCAATCTTGTCATCATTTCAAAAGCATTGTCCAAGTTCATTGATGCTTCGTATCCACTTAATCACCTATTTGATAACATTGTCAAAGTTCATCGGTGTTATCATTATCAATCTATCAATATCAATTCAATAGTGTTGTCCATGTTTGTAAATACTATTTTTGATCATCATTATTTTGGGAACATTTTCCAAGATCATTGATGTTTCCCCATTTCTATTTCAATCCTATGACACCATCAAAGTTCATTGGAGCTTTTCAATCATTTCCAAACATAATTATGCAGGCGCATTGTCAAAGCTCATCGATGCCTCGTAATTTCCTAAACTATTCTAGAACCCTTGGAATTGATCCTAATCCTTATCAATATCATAAAAATCATTTCAATTCAACATTGACACCTTCAATTTGATTAATAATTCACTAATTCCCCCCTTGGGATGAATAACCCATAGTTTATCGCTAGGTCCTAATTGAATAAATAAATAGACTTTATTTATTCCCTTTTCCCCAAGTCTTCAATAGTTAATTAATTTTTATTAATTAATTGGCTAATTTAAATTTATGAGATTTTCATAATTTCATAAATCTAATTATTGATTTTGTGAGGAATATTGAGAATATTGAATTATTAATTGATTTAATGATTCCTAATCTTACCTAATTGCCATATCCCTTAATTGAGGATTCACATCCCTATTAAGTTGCTTCATGAATATTCTCAGTATCTCCTTATTTGATCTCCCCCATATCATGCTTCCTAACACCCTACCAACCAATATCTTCATCTATGCATATATTTTGTGCAATCTCCACATACTTGACTCTCATTTTCTATAAATTGAGAGGCATTTAACTTTTTCAAGGTTAGATCACTCTCTCCTAGTATTCTCACTTGCAAACTTAGCTTTTGTATCTTTGTGCAATTGTGTTATTGTCAAAGAGCAAAATCAAATCTAATTATGGAGAAGAAAGGGAGACATGGGAGCTGCATTTGAAGGGAGTTCTTAGTTTTTTATATGCTTTATATTTGTTAACTCTTCTTTTGAATGGCTTTGATGATAGATTAGATAGGTTAGCATATTGATTAGGGTTTGTGGTCTCCTAGATATGCTAATATGCCTTTTTCTAGTCTTACACAATGAGGGAGATAAATTCTCCCATCCATATACATCTATATCAACTATAAACTCCCCATATCTAGCATATCTACCTTCCATAGCAACTAGGAACCACATCTTCATATTACTCTCCATTAGACATGTCTTCAAATTCTTCCTCTCATTTTATTAATTTCGCCTTTTGGAATCCATCAAAAGGAAAAAATAAACTAATATAACATGAAAATAATCTTCTAACCTCATCATTCAATAATCATGCATGAATTAATTCAGTATCGCTTAGCACCAAACCAATTTTTTTCAAAAGATCCACTACTAACATGCAAACTCTACAGGAACATCCTCAACAATATTTATTTTATCTAGTTTCATGAACTCCTGATAGAGTCTCCACCATTCTCTAGTTGTAGTCCTCCAACACTCTTTTTGTCAAATTTGAAATTTGTTGCATCATTTTAAAACAATTTTTTTTTATCCCTTCTATATCTAACCTTATTGGGAGTTTTTCATTGATGAAGGAGAATGGTGTGATCATAGCCTATATCATGTTGGTTGTTATTGATGTCAAGATATTTTTGTTGACCCATTCTTCTATGGTTTTCAGAATTTAAGTGATAATGTTGATACTATTTTGATATTCATTTCTCTATGGTTACAAATATGGGTTTGATATTTTGATAGTGTGTTTTGGTATATCTGATGCTTCTATATTCAAGGTTTCACAAGTTTTGGTGCTTCAGAATGATTGTTAATTTGTCTGGTAACTCGGTTCACCAGTTACTCTATTTCTCCAAAATAGGAAGATCTTCAGTGTGTCCACATTTTTTTGCATGAATATTTTTGGTCCTATAATTTTGGGACAAGGTTAAGGAATGGATGAAACATGTAATCTAAAATTGGTATCAATATTTTTTGTGTTTTAGTTGACTCATGGAAACAAAGTGTGTGGTATAATATGGATGTAACTGTATGTGGTTGAAACCTACCTGTGTAGAACAAGCTCAGGCATGTAAACATTAGAGATAACAAAATATATACAAATTACATTAATATGTCTAAAAACTTAGTTCCTACACAAAGCTTCTTCCACAACCTCCGATGAGCTAAAATAAGTGCACCCAAGACTTGTTTGATTTGTTCTTAGATATTTTGTGGGTGTGCCCTCCCAATACAATATTCAAATCCCACTTGATTGATAATGATGAATTATCTTAAATGCAAACTAAATGAAGTAGGATTGAATAAACTCAAGGAATAGTTATGTATAACTAGTCTCAAGAATTCAATACAAATGCAAATAGTAGATATGAAACTAATGCAAAATCCCAATGAGTAGTAAATGCAAATTAAGAGCTACAAATGAAACACAACTATTGAATGCATACAACTACCAAACATGTTAGTAATAAATCTCTATGAATGAAAATATCTCTAAATGCTCTAAGAACAAAATGACAAAATAACTAATATGAAAAATGAGGGATAGATTACTCTTGGAAAGGCTACTATTTTTTGGATTTTGGAGGGCTTGGGTGATGTGGCATCCACATGGGTGCCACATGAAAGACACAAAATCCATGAAAGATTCTAAGGTTGCTCACACACGTATGAGAAACTTTGGATGTGATGGGTCAATGTGTACTTCAAGTACACATGTAAGAGATCTTGTCATAGAGGTGTAATAAAAATTCATAGATTTAGTCCAATGAATACTTTGGAAAAGTGTAAGAGTTTTTCATCAAGGTTGTAAGGAACCTTGTTTAGGAATTTTAGGAAATCTTTGAAAATGTAAGTTTTGGAAATTTTCTCACACATGTGTGAGCAAATAATTAGCACTAATAGGTATAGGAATAAAAAAATTAACCTAATTAACCTTAGTTAATTAGTGAATAGGATTATTTGGTTGAGAGTGATGTGGGTAGGGTAGGATCTAGGTCTAGATTAAGATTAATATTAAATAAGATTTAACTTAATCATAGTTTAGAAGAATAAGCCATGTGATGTGAGGGATCAAATAAATAAAATTTATTTAAAAAGGACTATGGAGGGGAAATGTATTACATTTTATTGAATACATTAAGAATAAGTATTTAAAATAAATTTAAAAACCTAGTAAATGAATTTATTTAATTAAATAAATAGATGAAAATAACATTAATAATCAATTATTTAAGATTAATTTTAATGGCATTAAATAACATTAATTAAATAAAAAATTAATTAATGTAAGAGGATGAGTTTAGACATCTACATTTGCCCCTCTTTGACTTGGTGTTGAAAAGGACATCACATCAAAGAAAAGAGAATAAGATTCTCTAGAGAGAAAAGAGGGTCCTAAAATTCATGTTAGAGCGATGTCGGCAAGGGAGTGTGCCCCTTCGAGAAAATTGCGCAAAATTAATTTTTGGGAAATTTTGTCAGAAAAGGGACACATGAAGAAAAATTAGTAGGAAAGAAGGTGAAAGGTAAAACTGCATGACTTATCAGGCAGATAGGAAGCACTAATACATTTCACCCCAATTTCCGATGGGGCATTATATTTCTTTCACTTGGTCGGATTATGGAAGGAACATTTTGAATTTTTTTAATCCATGACTATGTTAGTCAGAATTACAGTGACATAAGAGTCAATGCTCATCATCATTGTAATTATGACGAGTAAAGTTAAATTTATTTTCATTATGTTACGCACTAGAGAGAAGTGTTACATGCCAAATAAGAAGAGGTGACAAAGGGCACAAATTGTTCATCAATAATAGGTGAGATCCCCTAAAAGTATGCCCATAAGAATTCTCATTCCTTAGTTGTGCATGAATTTTATCATGCTTTTCAAAGCATCACCCTTCATGAATTGAGTTGATGCCTTATGTAGAAAATACACGAGTGTTAATGGTTGTGGGGTCTTGATAAATTTATTTTTGATATGCAAGGAAAGAATTGATCACCTCAAATATTAGCATGAAACATTGTGAAAGCTTAATTTTTTTTCCCTTTTAAAGTGTTTTGCCCAAATTTTCTCACACATATCCTCTCTCGGCATTATATTTAAGGAATTTTTCGTACTATCCCTATTTTTTATAGAATGAAGATGATGAAGAAATAATAATAATGATGGATGAAGATCATAAAAGTTCAACACCCAAGACCTTGTGAGTTTGAAACATATATCATTGTAGCAGTGGTTATAGTTCTTAGAAATGAGGTGATATATATCTCCATTGTAGTTTCCATCATGCTACTCAATAAATTCTCTAATCTTAGAATGATTGAGAGTTGTAGACCCAATATATAATGATTTATGAAATGTAAAACCTAGGCACTCACAAGGTACCACCTCAAAAATACCACTTATAGGATAATCATGTGCCCCAAATGAAAATTCAACTCCATGTACTACATCCATATTATTTCAGAGAGAATCATCTGGTTGGTTACTATAGATTTTTTTCAGATATACATGCTTCTACAAAATAAAGATGTATTGCTCAAGCAGTGCTAAAGTAAAGTATTTGGTCAAGAGACCTACATCTTTCCTACAAAGGTATCCATGTCTATATTGTAGATGGAAAATTTGTTGGTAATGTGTGATTTTTATTTTTCTAGACCCCAATCCACCATCTAATTAGACACCTACCTAGTTCATGAAATAAAAAAGAATGAATACAAAATGTCTCCAATGCTGCCTAGTTTTGAAATAGCCTATTAACTCCCAAACCTTTGTAGAGATAAAATACCAACATAAAAGAATGTCTCAAAGAAATCCAACTTGCACCATTTTGATTTTTCTACATTGTTTATAGAGATAGTCCTACGGATATCATCATTATCCTACCCCATCCAGAAAAAGACCTTTGAAAGGAAGGACAATGTAGGTTTTCCAAAGAGAATCATCTAATTCATTATTTTCATTAGATAACTCATTTCTTATTGAGTGAAGATTACTGAGAGGAGCTAGAAGGGTTGGAAAAATGAAATCGAGTTGTTATTCCCTTACATCAAATTTCATATGAAAACCATTAGAATGAATCTCCAGTGTATCTGTCACCTGTAGAAAGGCCTAAGAGTGTTTATTCAGATATATCATCTACAAGAAAGTATTTCATAAGGTTTGCGAGTATCCCTGACAAATACATTATGTAATTAAAAACAATTCAATGTCTATAATTTCAAAATAAGATATAAGGATAAAAAAAATTGTATACTATGCAAATTGAAGATATAAGGTCTTCAATGCTAATCAACTATAGTAATTGCATGCTTACATGAAATACTAATTTAAAGCCAATTCATTTGTGTCCAATATAACCAACAGTAGAACCTTTCTTTGTTGAATTCCCAACATCACAAAGAGCCTTGATATCTTTGGTAGTAAATCCCAATTCATTATTCAAGACCACGAGACAAGTGCTTTGAAGGACAAATGCCAAAGTTGGTTCCACATTACTAGGGTAGAGATTATCATCTACATTTTGCACCTTAATAATAAGGTTTAGGGTGTACTCAAGACAACCAACATAGGTGCATGCATATAATTCAAGCATAGATAGTTATCAATCCATTTTGTCCACATTTTGCAACAATTTATGATGAACTAAAACTGATTGTATGTTTGAAGTCATTGAGTTGATGATCAACCTAGTTACTAATGTGAAGATAGACATTAATCAATTAATGTATTATCAATGATGTCAACTTGTTTTGATTATCATCATGTTTACAAACATGTATTATGGATTAAATATCTGGAACAATCAAAGTTTATGTACTCAGTAATTGAAGAGTTATATATACACCGAGTTGGAATAGTTTACACCGAGAAAACACATTTTATACTGAGCATAGTGTTAACCGTGCTAGGTATCACCGACACATCACTGTATTGACTGAGAAAATAAACTGAAGGCCAACTAAAATGATGAGCTGGAAAATTGTTTATGCTTTTGAGGTAATTGATAAGATTTTTTATGTTGATAAAAAATATATGAAAATTCAAGATGATCGGACGAAGGATATTGAAACATGTTTTTGACACAACTACCAAGGAAGGTTGAAGAAGAAAAATCAACAATGGAGATTAAGCATAAAAATCTAAAGATAGATATTAAACAGTTTATGATGTCTATATAAGAGACAAGATATTTTTTTATGAATAGCGTGCACACATGCATATTGTTGAAGAGATTAACTTCATGCATGACCGATCAAACTAGCTGAAGACAGAATCAAGCATTTCTTCAGACATCACCAAGTGATAGAGAAAGAACATTACCAAGAAGAACACAATATGAAGAATCAGAGGGAATGAAGTGAATATTGATCATAGTTATTATTGTGCTTAGCATGGATCTAAAAATCTATAAATAGAGTTATATTTAAAACATATCATTACTGTATCAGTTTAACCATTGTTACAGATAAATCTCTTAACTAAGTGGGACTTAACAATATTTTTTGTTTTATGACATTCAATGAATCTTGATTGTTTTCTTTTTGACCCAATAGTGAATGATTGGTCAAGGGAGAAATGTTAGTGATATATCCTCTAACTAGGTCAAACCTAATAGTGTGCATTGTAACCTCTAACAAGGTTGGATCTTAACTGAGCTCACTTCAAAAGAGCAAAAGGAAAAGGGACTATATTGTTGAACAATAAGATCAAATGTGAGAATGCATATTGGATGAAAGGACTTAATTATAATTTGTTGAGTGTTTCACAGTTAAATAAAACAGGTCGCCAAGTTGCATTTGAGAACATAAAAGCTAAAATCTATGATGAAACACAAAAGTTGATCGACACTAGAGAACAATCAAAAGGTAATCTATTCTATCTTGATACTGTTGAAACTTCTTGTTTGACGGCTAGAAATGATGATGTGTGGTTGTGGCATAAGAGGTTATGTCATGTGAATTTTGACAACATGGTTAAAATCAATAAGAAAAGGAAAGTAAGAGGCTTATTGAGCATATCTAAACCTGACCATGTTATGTGCAAAAATTATCAAATGGGAAAAATATCAAAATCTAGTTTTAAGAGAAAAAAAAACTCATCTAATGCTATTTTTGAGCTAGTTCATACTGACTTATGTCGACCTATGAGAACATAGAGTTATTATGGTGACATATAGTTTATTTTATTTGTTGATGACTATTCTAGAATGATGACTATCATGTTCTTAAAATAAAAATCTAAAGCATTTAAGATGTTCAAATGGTACAAAGCTAAAGTGGAAAATAAAGTGGTAAAGAATTGAAATTTTTAAGATCAAACAGAGGAGAATTTATTTCTGATGATTTCACTAACTTTTGTAATGAGCGTGGAATTAAGCAAAAAGTTTCTACACCAAGGACACCACAGTAGAATGAGATTACTGAAAGGAGAAATAGATCCATTATGGATTTTGCTAGAACATTGATGACAAAAAAGAGTGTTACACAAGTATAATGGAGGGAAGTTGTTAGTTAGTTGTTGTATACACATTGAGCCAAGTACAACTGAAGAAAGATTCAAACAAAACACCTTATGAGTTATGGTATTGTTACACACCTAATGTGAGTTATTTTAGAATATTTGGAAGACAATGCTATATTCTGAAAGATGATAGAAATGGGAAATTTTATTCAAAAGGTGATGAAGGAATATTTTTAGGATATTCTACTTAGAGAAAATCTTATAAATGTTTGAAAAAGTCTTCTATCAAGATCAATGAAAGTGCAAAAGTAAGAGTTGATGAATTTTCTGAGCAGAATGATGTTGAAAGTAATAGAGAACCAAAAGACTACAATAGATTTGTTTACATTGAAGTAACTATCACTTTTTCAGAGCAACTACCTAACATTACAAAGAAACAGGGCAATGTTACCGAGCATCAGGATGCACCAACTGATAATCAGGAAGATGTTGCAACTAGAGATCATAATCATACACCAATAGGAGAACACAATGAATAACAAAGAACTAAACATGTACTTTCAAAATATGTCAGAAGACATCATCTGCAAAATTAGATTATTGGAGACAAGAGAACTGGCATGATGACACAAAGTAAGTTTAATGATAATACATGTTTGATTTGTGAATTTGAACCTAAAACTGTTAGAGATGCACTTGCAAATGATGAATGGATTCAGGAAATAAATGAAGAAACTGAGCAGATACAGAAAAACAAAACATGGGCATTAGTACTAAGATGAAGAGATAAGATTATAATTGTCACCAAATGGATATTTAGTAACAAATTGAATGATAATATAGATGTTACACAAAATAAGGCAAGATTAGTACACAAAGGGTATGCACAAGAATAAGGTATTGACTATGGAGAAACTTTTGCACCCATTGCTAGAATTGAAGGAATTAGAATATTGCTTGCTTATACTACTTACAAAGGATTTAAAGTTTATCAGATGGATGTTAAATCTGCATTTCTCAATGGAATACTAGAAGAATAGGTATACATTGAACAACCTAAAGGTTTTGTTGATCCTAATCAAAAAAACATGGTATATAAGTTGCACAAATCTTTGTATGGACTGAAACAAGCATCGAGAGCATTGTATGAAATACTATACTCCTATCTTATTAGTATTGGATTTCTTAGAACAATTGATAACAACAACTTGTATTTGAAAGGAGGAACTGATGGTAAGATTGTAATTTCTGAAATGTTTGTTGATGGTATTATATTTGGAGGAATTGATAACTTATGCAGTTAAATGGTCTAATGAACTTGTAATGTATTTATATGAAAAGTCTTGTATAATAGAATTATGATAGAGGATCCAAATAATTACCATATGTAGAATGGTCAAGTGAACAAAACAAATGAGTTCAGAAGTACTATAAGAAGTAAATAAGGCAATTTATTCTCCTTCAAATAAAACTGACATGGAAATGAGTAAACTAGATACCTCTCCTCCAATGACTGGAGTCAGTTCTTTTGAGGTAGCAGTTGTGGAATTTTCTCTAGAGAAGACATAATATTAGAAAAATGGTGGTGATACAAGTCCAAAAAAATATTTGGATAAACACAAGGAAAGAGACAAGGGTCTATAAATGTCTAAAAATAAGATTATAGGGAAGGAGAAGAGTCTAGATAAGAAACAACTAGAGAAGGAGAAGACTGGAGCATAAAATAATGTGGAGTTCATTGGTGAATGTTATAGACCTTCTAGATATTTTGTCTCAAACTTGTTGATTCTTTTATTCCAGTTTGAGCTAGTTGTGACTACTAAGGTGTAATCACATAAAAATGGTCATTTAAACCCTAGACCCACAATTGAAACAATTAATCAAGAAACCCTAATCTTGATTATCCTAAGTCCTAAATCAAACATGCAATTTATCAAATTCATGTTGATCTGACCTAAACCCTAGGTCCTAGTCGATCATCTTAATTGATTAATTAGTTAATTCCTAAAATGCAATACATTGGCAAATAAAGCTTATCTTAATTATTTAACTGATATTCTAATATATTAATTAAATAAAATTGCTAAATTGTCAATAAAATCCAAAAAGGAATTAAATTAATTAATAAAAGAAAAATTTGCATTTAAAATCAATTAAATTTGTAAAAATGCATATGATGTCATCAATTTCACTTAAATGATTATTAAATTTGAAACAAATCTATTTTATTCAGTTAACTTAATCTTATTTATTTATCATTTTGGAAACAAAGCGGTTAACTGAAAATGATTTTGGAGGTTTCCAAAAAAACTGATCAGTCAGTTCAGTCAACTGAATCTTTTGACCAATCAAATTCTTTTCACATGCATTGTGCTTCCTCAAATCAAATCTAAGCCACTCATTTCTTTTAATCTCAACCGCCGATTCAACAGATATTTTCTATAAAAGAGAAGCTCTTTTCCTTCATAAAGGATCCCAATTTTTTAGCTAATGTTGTTATGCAGTTTTAATTTCTTAAGCTTTCAAGTATTTTAGCATTTCATAGATTTTTGATTGAATAATTGTTAGTTTACTTTCAATCATCCAAACCATAATCTAGAGTACATTTCAATTTGGTGCTTTAAAAAGAACTAAAAACATTTCAAATTGGTGTCATAAATTCAATCTAATTAGCTTGGGATCAATCTTACATTTGCATATTCATTTTAGAATAAATCATTTAGCTTTCTTTAAATCCTTCATTTATGATCTGGTGTAGTCACTGAGTTTGCGATGACCTGAGAGTAAACTCATACTCCTTCCTACTAGAAGGAAATGAATCAGTGTTGGTTAGTTTAGTCTAGTTTATTGAATTTTGATTTCACATTTTCTAACCAGCTAAAGCTAACCATGTAAAGAGTCATTGAAGTGTGTGTGTTTTTTAGCTTTTAGGTAGAAATGAATTTTCATGAAGCCTCCCTCGAAAGGGATTAGTAACCTCATGAAATAAAAACCTTGGGTTAAACACAAGAGGGACTTCACTCCTTTGGGACAATCTTATGAATCAACATTGGAAGAACTTCTTGAGAATGATCTCATCACATTGCCTCAAGTCACATCACGTGGATGGACATTATTGAGTACCTACTATGTATATCATTGACACAATGAGAATAAAACTTCATCTTGCATGGAGTTGAAACATAAAATCCAAAATCTCATAGATGATGACATAATTGAAATTAAAAATCCTAACGAATCATCTAGTGAAGACACTAATCTCAAGCAATATCTAAATCATGAACTCATGTCTAGTAATTATTCATGCACAGACTCCACTTCCTCCACCATTCCTCCATCTCCTAAAGCATCAAAACTTTCCACACCATCTCTATCAAAGAATGATCCTAATGATGACTATGTCTACCCTCAAGGACTACCTCTAAAAGAGATCCAAGCTAATCAGCATACGACTACAAGTCTTTCTTAGGCTTCAAAGATCATAGACCCAAAGTGTCCATGTGATTCAAAGCTTATTAGGCCTACTCAAAATGATACTCCATTAGCCTTTCAAGAATCCCTTATGCAGATCAAAACTCATACCTCATCCTTAGAAGTGGCTCCATGTCAAGAGGGTAATCTACAGTGTGAAGAAACAAATATCAGTAATGATCAAGATCAAGACACCATCCATCCTTATCCAATGGTTCACCAAAGTCACATATCTCAAGAGGCTCATGATGATTTTATCATCCCCTTCCATTTCTTCCAAGAATATATCTCTCCACCTCCCAAGCAAGATCAAGATATCCTTTCCACCATCTGTAATGAGCCTATTGAAAATCAAGAGAAAAGTACCCTTTATACACCATCTAAAGATTCGTGTCAAGATCAGAGCATCCCATCATCTCCTTGTCATACTCCTACATATCTACCTCAAGAAAACATCATTCCTCAAAATCCCTTGCAGAAAAATAAATCCCCTCAAGCTTCATCTACTCCTATCAAAATTGCTCCTATCAAAGCTACTCATCCACCTATTGATATAAAGATGAATTCTAAAGAGAAGAGCCTTGGTCATGCAACTTAATCTAAATATGTTGATATCCATTCCACACCTTATCTCCCTCCATTCCAATGTAAGCATCACCCTACTCCACCCTCTAAATCCATTCTTGGTACCTAAATTCTAAAGCTAAAATCATCAAAACGTCCATCTATATTCGGTCCTTATATCCCTCCATCCAACATGACTATAACTACTAGTTTTTCATCCAATTTCCCTATTACCTATTAAAATTAACATAGAAATTCATCCTTGAGCTCTACATATTAACCAATCCATATGAACCATCCATAAACACCCTATTCATCAACATCTGTTGACGGGACTTTGTGACGGTCTTGCCAATGGGAGATGAGTTGTCACCGAATACCAAAGTATCAACAAAATTTTCCTGAAGAGGGTTACGGGAGAATGGGATCTCCTAGCCTCCAAGAACATGGTTTTCGGGTCATGACTATGCAAGTATAGCTTATTTGGACAAGTGACTATCTGTTTTGGGGGGTAGCTGGTTTTGACTCATCGACCTCTGAAACTTCAATGATAATGGGTTTCCTGCAAGAATTCTTTACATCTGACAAAGAAAATAGAAAAAGATAGGATAGGGTTAGTATAGATCTCTAACTATATTCATGATAAATATCTCCTTAGGATAAACAAAGTTACAGATGAAAATAAATAATAGATACTGAACATATATATATATCCTTCAATCACACATATCAGTAGCATAGTAAATTATTTCATTAAATCATTACAGAACTGGAACAAAGGACATAAGAAAGCATACAACATGAAAAAATATTTCACTAAATCTAGGATCATAAACAATAGAGAGCATAGTGTTGAATGGTGCTCCTCATTCTTTCATTAACTTCAAATCCAACATCATTGGTAGTTACACTAGTGGCCCCAAGGGAGCATTGATCTACTCTAAACTTAAAAAGACAAGATTGCTAAGAAATCTAAAATCTTGTATTCTTATTGGATAGATAAATCATTAATTTGTTGACCCTTGGAATGGCATCAGACTTGGTTTTTATAGAAAAATATAACTACTCAAGGGACTAACGCTACACTAGCTATTTACAACTGGTACTACCTGCCTTGTCAGAATTTTCTTGATGAAATACAATCATTTGAGAAGAAAAGAAAGGAAAGAAGGAAATAAGCTCTGGGAAAACTACCATCGAAAAAAGTGTCCTTATACATGAAAATGTGATGGAGCTTCCCTAAGTGACCTGAGCCATAAGCCCTCATTAATGCTCTCCTGAACTTTGGTGATCGCTCAGGCCCATGTATGCAAGATATTAAATGCTAGAAAAATGTCTTTGGACCTGCAATGCATCTATAGTGAACCTTTAGACCAATAGTGACTGGTCACTCTAAGAAGGATGATCACAGATCTGAAAATATTCTATAGATAGTGATCGGTCATCTCAGAAGATATGTCTACACTTATCACTATAAAGAATACAAAAATGAACATCTGAAGATCTAGAACCCAGGAGCTTACGCTCAAAGAATAAAGAATGAATCTATATTTTTCCTCTGGTGAAGGATCCTTGGAGTCTAGGAAATTTTAGTGGCCTTCAAATTTCTCGTATGCCTCCAAAATCTAGAGTATGTCATCTTCTTCCACATCCTTTAGGCAATCTCAATGATCAATAGAACTTTCAAAATGAAGGCCGATATCCTCAACCTTTTTCTTTCACTCTATAGTTACTTTGGCTACATCATGGGACTTAAGAAGTACATGTGAGAGTTCCACCATTGTGGCGCTACCAAAATATACCTCTGAATGGAATTGAACCTCAACCACTTTATCAAACTTACCAAGTATAGAATCGATGGAAGTACAAGTCCTGAGGCTGAGAGGATCAGCTGATGTATTCACTTGGATGAGGGAAACATATCGGCCCAATGGAGTCTGAACCACCTATAGTTGATCTTCTAGCACCCTTACCAGTTCCTTTCTAATTTTGAGTCATCAAGAACCCATATGACTCATTACCTAGGATTCCTATATTTATTAACTCATCCTCCCTGAGATTTAGAATCTCTAGTGAGACATCCTACCATTCCTTATATTTCTCAATCTCTCCCTACTACTGAGGAATGGTGGCCTCTGTCTATTTTTTCATATCGTTTTCCTAGAAGAAGTTTGGGAGAGACTAAAACAAAAACCTTCTTATGTCCCCGATCTAATGGTCCATCTAGTCATCCACCGCTAATGCCTTATTTTTCATAGCCCTCAGCGCATCAACATCACCTTAAGGGAGCGGTGTCCTAGAGACCAAAGGTCCAAGGGTTTCAGAAGAAAGGGGGTGCACTAGCTCTATTAGGATTCCAAAAATATTGGAATTGGTAATCTTCAACTCCTTCACCTTCTAAGATTTCTTCTCATACCGAGCCTGAATAGCCTGGCTAGCTTCATTTAGGAGGTCCAATTCCCCCTGCTAAGTTCCTTTTCCTAGAGGCACCTCTGTGATTACATACTCCTTGGCTATTACCTATGAATCTTCTTTTCCCATTGGAGGGGTGGAAATAATTTCCATAACATTACCATCTGGGGCCCTTTAGGTGGTGTGAAGGGTACAAGCCATCTTTGGCTTTTTGGGAACTTAGCCTTCGGCCAACATTTCTGCTAGTGATAGTGGGGCTGTGATAGTCATTGGAGATTTTCTTTTTTAGGACTCCACTAACCACTAGGATAGGAAAACTAGACCTCTTATTATCATCCCCAAACTTGAAGTGTCCCCAAGGTTTAATTTAGACTCTCCCATGGACATGTTGTCCTCTATACTGATGGGATCTTCACATGTATTTCCGTTATCTCACTCCATATCACTTCTTGGAATGTCATCCATAGGTGGGCTGGGTAGTGGAGAAGGATGAGGAAATTCATTTAGATATACTTGTTGAAATATGACCACAACTATGTCATCCGTTGCATCAGGTGGTGTGAGAAAACTCTGATCACTGGTTAGGCTCAGGAGCACTGCATCAAAGGTTATGGTTGTTCCCAAAGGTCTAGTTTTCTTGTCAACCAACATTTGTTCCATGACAGGGTTATTTCCTTACTCTTGTGGTATTTATTTTTCTCCTTCGGCCTCTCCAATTCGGGATAGATCCTCTTCTTGGGCCGCCAAATCTTTGGACCCTGTTGACTCATGTATGGGAACCCCAATTTTTGGTTCACTGTCTCTTCTATAGTACTGTCAACAATATCATTTAGCTCTCCAAGATCACCCATTGGGAAGAATTCATTGATGTTGATATGTACTAACTTTGGGGGACTCTCAAGGTGGTCCAATTTCTCAGATGAGGTGGAGGAAGAAAGTAGCTCAACCTTAGGTATATCCTTGGGTTCTGGGTCCAAATTTATATTTTGTGGGGGCCGATCCACCTTTTTCTTCTTTCTTCTTTTGAGCAGCATCCTAAGATCTATAGCTTTTGCATTTCCAAAAATCTCTGACTTGCATGCAGCACTTAACAAAATGGCCAGAGAAGGATAATCTCCTGGTAGAGGAAAAGAGCCTATCGGGGTAGCTCCAAGATCGTAAGTCACTTTGGCATTTTTTGCTTTCATTAATTTCCAGGAGTGAACCAATTTATCACCCAACTACTCCATCAGGGGGGCAAAAATGGGGTCTGGGACTTAAGGTGGGGTGCCAACCTTCAGATTTCCTTGGGCTTTGGATTGCTCCACTATTTGGGAGCTCGAGGCTCCCAAAAATTGATAATATTTCTAGACACTCTTTGGGAAAACCCTCTCAAAATACGGGTGGTTGTGCTTAATTATTGTTCTCGAGATGGCCTCGATACTCAAAATATCTTATGTATCCCAATCTACCAGAGGGACGTCCATCTTATCTATACCTTTATCTTTATACTCGGGGTCCTCTTAGGGCACACTGTATGAAAAATTCTATGGGAATGTCCGGAGCTTAAGTTTTTCCATCATTCCTTTTTTTTTCTAGTGTAGTGCCACCTCCGAACATCCTCACCATCTTGGAAATTGGCCCAAAAATCTCCTAAGTGTCGAGCATGGGGGTTTACCCGCTTGGGCATCAACCTTTCTAATCACCCGAGCCCATCATAATCCTTACGACTAAAAGAATATTTGGCTAAGTTAAGGCTGATTAGCTCATTCTCTGCTTCCCCAGCCATGGTGAGGGGACAAGATTATTCCCCACAAATGAATGGGAATGAGGGAGAGGTGATCCTCTTTAGGGAAGTCAAGGCATGGGCCTCCAATATCTTCCTACAAAACTATAATAAAACAATTTTGTTCCCACAATGCTTGCGTAACAGGAAGGGTTCCTCACAGAAGCCAGACACCCAAATATAAGTGTGCTAGGAAAACTTGATGAAGTAACATCCCCACGCACCAACTAGGCTCATGGACTATAGGGATAATCTAAATCCTTGATCACCAGTGATCTCCTAGATACCATGAAAGATAAAGGCATCATTGATTACAAAAATGTGGGAAACTCTAGTCCCACTAAATCTAGGGGAAGTGGTCCAATCGAGTAACCTGACTAGCTCCTTCCCCAAGAATACCAATTTTTGTTAAACCCTGGATTCCCTAGCACTGTCGGGCAAGTGGCTAGAGGACATAGGAAGTCATGTAAAATTTCTTCTATGCTTCAAACTATCTCATCTGGATGTCTACATGTCTGGAGATGATGTCAGTCCAGTCGAAGCATGCCTTGTTTGTTGTCATACCATACAAAAAGTAATACATCTAGGTGGAGAATTCCTAGGAATGGGGTTCCCCAAAAAAATTTCACAAAAAGATAATCCTTGCCTGGATGGGCTCCTTGAAGTTGGAGCGAGGGATTTTTGTCTGCATTTTCTCATAGTCCCGACATGGAATTTTTATCCATTAGGAGTGGGGTGGCAGGGAGACAGATCATCTATGTCCTCAAACTGCTGGAGGGAAATGACCTTGGCGAGAGAAGTAGCACCTGTGAAGTGTGGGATGCATCATCTTGTGGTGGTTGCGTCATGGTCCAACGTGACAATGGGCACCAGGTATCCAAGGGAGGTGGGAGAATCTAACACAACAACCATACTGCCTAGGCGATAACCCCTAGCTAGGAGAAAAATTAGCTCTGGCACTTGCACTGAGAATAGAAAACCAGTCACTTGAATGATTTTGGATGCCGCTAAGTTAACTGAGATGGAGTCATCAGACCATCAAAGTTGATGGATTGTCTAAATGAGGCTCTACAATTCGGCCCATGTACCAAAATCTATGTTGGTGATCTCTTTGAGCATAGACTCAATTTAGGATCCCTGAATCATCCTGCCTTTATTATATTTTTGGGTTAGCGGGAGGTTCTCTAATGCCTACTCTATCTTGTTCTTCTTGTTGGTGCCTACAGAGATATTCAAGAGTTTAGGGCTCCTAGGATGTGAAGACTCTCAAGCCATTTATTTATTTCTTTGAACTATACCTACGAGATAGACAACTGTCAGTATGTAAACATTAAAGATTCTAGACTCTGGAGGCTTCGAGAATGATCTTACTTTTCACCTAAAATAGAGAAATGTTAAGGCATCTTAAAAGGGATTATATGTCTAAGAATTAAATGCAATTTTACCACATGAAGCATTTATTTCTTATGAAAGATCGAAAATTATGACCTAGAAAGGGGGTCACATGAGGTGGAAAATATCATACTAACCAACATGCTCGACATTAACTTGAAAAGACAAAAATCATCAGTGATAAGACATGTAGCCCTATTGTCATAGTTCAACATGCGCATGCCCACTCAGCTAGCTAATGAAATTTAAAATAAATTTGTTCTGGTTCAAATGGAATGAATGCCACTTGGGACAAATTTTAAAGGCTCATTCATGGGAACTTATTCGACCATTAAGATGGAAAGGATAGAGAGAGAAAAATTAATGGCCTACTAGTGAGCTAGCCTTTGCAACTCACATACCCATCACCTTGACATCCAAGGCTCTACCAACTAGGATGGTGAACCTACTTATTGTGTGGACATGGTGTTTAGACCTTGTAAAGAATTTGGGTGACAGAGGGTCATCAAGAATTTCTTCCCTAAGAACCCAACTAGACAAACTCTCAGAGATGCCACATCTCTTAAGCCTAGGAAAAATAGAGCGCTACAAACTCTACCAATATACAGGGCGACCTACAAAGACTACCCACAACATGGAATGCCAAAATGCACGCAAGAAAAAAAAAATCACAAAATTCATAGATGAGACCAAGCATCTATAGAGAGCTAAAAATATTTATAGACTATTTATAGAGAATATACAGACTCAAAAATTATAGCATCTACAGACTCAAATTTACAAAATATTTACAGACTTCCGAGCGGGAAGAAAACCATTACTCATAGAAAATCTACAACCCAAAAAAGGGTTGATGTCTCTCCTTCTGAGTTGGATGACTAAGAGAGGAAAAGAGATGCACAGGCTCAAGGACAACATCATGCCAAATGATAAACATGACTTGAATGACAAAGGAAAACAATCACTAGGAAAACACACCAGACATAAACAAAAAACAAAGAGGAAAAACACAACTTGACAACAAAAAAGAACCAGATACAAAACAAAATGAAACCCAAAAAAACAAGGGAAATAAAAAAAACATAGAGAGAGCAGAGGAAACAAAATGAAAAAAAATAGAGGAACCTAAGAGCCTACCTGGAACTCAAAATGCCAAAAAAGGATACTAAAAATAACTTCACTCTACCACCTAAACACTCCACTTGAGTTGTCAAACACACCTTTTCTCCTTCTAGCTCAAACGTCTTAGCTCAAAAAACAAATTGCTTCGCTCTCAAGAAAATTCTCCAGCCAGTAGTTAATTTGTGGCAAGTGTAAAAGTGACAAGGTAAAAGGCCTTATAAATGCCTAGAAGAGCGCATTAGTTACCAAAAGTAACTTTGAGAAACATGACAGCAATCGGGGTCCAGACTCTAGAATACCTAACAATCATTTATATTAAAGAAAAGAGAAATGGTCGCTAGATACCAAAGATCCAAAATTGTCTGCTTGGGAACAACACTCCGAGAACCAGGTTCCAGAGAAAACAAAGGACACCAGAGAAAGACAAAGACCGAACGAAACCAAAAGGCTTGGAGAAACAAAGAAAAAAATGAAAAGAGAAAATAAAGGGAAATAAAAAAGGGGAGACCCAACATTTTTCACACAAAATTTAGAGATGGGTATGAAGGGCATAACAAATGGTGACTCACTGGGAAAATGCCTTTTACATTTGAGAGCTCTAGAACTCTGGTTAAAACAATGGGGATCTTACCATCATCAGTGAAGTGATGTCAAGACGTGACTCTAGGAACTTGAGAAGCTTGATGTAATTTAGATGTTGACCTTTTCCAAAATTATGTATCTTAGGATTCAAATAAGGGGACAAAAGTAGAACATGTTTGGGGAAAGATAGAGAAACCGCACTAACATAGAAGAGTTGACATATGATGGGTGCCTCATCATTCTCTAGGTTCCAGACCTTCTGCACTCCAAATATGTTTTTTATGAATGGGGGAGGTGGTACTTTTTTCACTGGGGTCCTCAAGCTTAGATTATGATCGTGGGGTACTTCTTTCACCTCGTCATCCTTTTGATTATTTAGTGGAGAATAAAAATTTGGCTCAATAAATGTTTTCAAATTATTTCTTTTGCTTATGTTCTTTTCGTAGAGAGTGTGGCTGATCTATCCCTCTCTATACCCTTCTATCCTTTAGATCTAAGTAATTTTCCTTTTCAAAATGATAGCCAATCTTTGTTGTTCTGAGGAGAAACATAAATACCTGATTTTAGTGAATATTCTTTGGCACTTGAAGCCCTATGTTAAGAGTTTCTCAAATGAGGATAGGACCAAACTTTGTTTAACACCTAGTTCTGGACCACTAAAATGCATTATGAGAATCTCTCATCTTGCACATTCATTAAGAAAGGCATACAAGCCTAACAAATAATGGAAAAACACCGGGGCCCAAAAGAGAAAAGAGACCAAAAGGAAAGGCGAAAACAAGACAAAAAAAAAAAAAAAAACAAGGACAGAGGCCCCAAAACTATTTACAAGGGCAGACACATTTGACCAAAACACCTGAAGGCTATTTACAAATGACATATACATATGATACATCTCCCTCAGGGGAGTAGATTCTTCCACCCTACTTGAAGTAATGTTTGAGGAACTGTCAGTTAATAGGTAGCGAGATAGCTTCTCTGGTTAGGGAACTAAGACAATATGTGTTAGTCCCAGGGATTTTAGATATTTGATAGGGCCTGAGCTAGAGCCTCTAGAACTTGCAATATTTTCCCTTCTTCTTTTGAGACTTTTCACACAAGAGGACTAGGTCTGATGTTCAAAAGGCCTTATATTGGGTTCTCTTGTCAAACCAGTATTTGACCACAACTTGGTGCTTTGAAAAATGTTCCCATGCGTGAACCTTCTTCTCCTCCATTCGTACTAGGTTGAGGAGGCATAACTTGACAATGTTTTCCTAGTCGTCAAACTCCTACATGAACTATAGGACTGGAATCTATAGGTTCACTAGGAATAGTGGGTTTAGGCCATATACTAGACGAAATGGGGAAGTTCCCAGAGCGGCTTTGATTTGGATGTAGTCTGCCCACAAGGCAAACCTTAGTTTCTGGTGCCAATCTCGGGGGTTCTTCTCGAGCAGATATTTGATTACCTCTAAAAGGTTCTTGTTAGTGGATTTTGCTACCCCATTACCCTATGGTTAGTAATTACTAGAAAACTTGAGGGTGACACTCCTATCATAAGCTCATTCCAACATTTGAGAAGAGGAAAATGCTAGGCCATTATCACACACTAGGGAAAAAGGCATTCCGAACCTTGTAACTGTGTTTTCTTTAATGAAGCGGATTACCACATTTGTTTTGTTGTTCTTGCATAGTATAGCTTTAGTCCACCGGGTGCAATAATTTGGGGAAGCTAAAAAGTACCGGTGATTTTCAAATAATTTGGGATTTATTTCTCCTATAAAGTCAAACACCCACTGGATGAAAGGTCTTTCCTCGAACACATGTTGTAGAGGCATTGTCAGGTTTCTCTCATGTAGAGCGGTAGTTTGGCAAGTATGGCACTTCCTCACTTGCACGTAGACATCATTAAAAATGTGGGGCCAATAGTACCCGAACTGGAGCACTTGATGGGCAGTAACATTTTCCAACCCGTGTCCTATTCTGAATTGACTGTGGAATTATTCTATAATTTTTGTGGCTTGTTCTTGGTCCAGACACCGAAGGTAGACACCTTCATGATTTATTTGAAAAAGAGTCACATTTTTAATCATGAAATGTTCTCTATTTAGCTAGAGAGCTCGATGTTTACTAGGAATAATCCCTTCAAGGCAATGGTTATTTAGTAGAAGTTGTACCAAGTCTGCATACCAGGGGTCTGTAGTATGGAATGCAGGGTGTAGGTATGACATTCAATATGCAGATTGGCCTCAGTCATAGCTTTACATAATCCTTATCCTTAGACGAGTTTCATAGGTTGCATTTCTAGATAATATTCTTGGAGGATGGCCATTCACTTTTCCCGATGCTCACCCAATTTACTTTGAAGTAATAAAGACTTAACAACCTAGTCGGGGAAGATTGTATGCACTTTTCTATGAAGCATGTAGTGTCAAAATTTCTTAACCACCTAGACAAGGGTGAACGCTTGTTTTTTCGAGGTGAATATCACACCTCTACATTCTTGAAGGGGGAGCTCATAAAAGAAATGGGTCGTTGTTCCCCTTCAACCTTTTGGGTCAGAAAACCTACAACAGTATGGGTGGAGGCAAAAGAATACATGTGAAATGGGAGGGAATAGTCTAAACTGACCAAGACTGGAGACTCCATAATGGCTTGCTTGATCTGGGAAAAAGATTTTTTTGCCTCCGGGGTCCATTAAATTTTGGTATCATTTTTCATCATGTCATTTAGAGGTTTTACAACCTCAGTAAAACTAATGATAAAATGCCAAAAAAAATTGATCTTCCCAAAGAAAGATCACATTTCCTTCTTGCTACTCAGCATTTGCAACTTCAGCAGTGCTTCAATCTGCTTAGGGTCAATGGATATACACTTCTCCGAGATGATGTTCCCTAACATTTTTCCTTTGATTACCCTGAATATGCATTTCTTTGGGTTGAGGGATATACCAAACCGGTGGCACCGATAACAAATCTTGGTGAGATGGGTCAGATGATCATGCCTTTCTCAAGAGAAAATAATCAAATCATCCATGTAGATGATTATGCATTTATTAACCAAGCCTTCAATGGTGATATCCATGGCCTTCTAGAACCTAGCCCCAATGTTCATTACCCCGAAGGGAATTCTTCTGTAGGAAAACATTTCGCACTTGGTGGTGAATGTCATTTTGGCTCTATCTTCAAATTTGACCATGACCTGGTTATACCCAGAATACCCATCCAGAAAGGATATCATCTAGGAACCATTAATGATTTGTAATACCTCATCTAACAAACGGAGAGGGTGGTTATCCTTCTTTGAGGCTCTACCCAGATTCCAAAAGTCCACACATAGTCAAATCTTCCCATTCTTTTTCCTGACCAGTACTAGGTTGGCCACCCATGTGGTATGTCAGATTAGAAAAATTATCTGGGCGGCCAATAACTTCTCAACCTCCTGATGGATAAGGGGCTATATTAGAGGATTTACTAGTCTTTATTTCTTCTAGAATGGTTTAGCTTCTAGCTTTAGGGGGATGGTGTATGTCATGATATAAGTATCGTATGTCCTGAGATCTTCATATCCCCATGAAATTATGTTAATGTATTCTCTGAGGATCACATAAATATTCTCTTTCTTGTCTAAGAAGAAAGAGGTACCAATATGGATGAATTTTTCTTCAAACCCCATCCTGATATTCACCTTTCCATATTTTACCCCCTTGGGGGTTTGGGACATTCTATCTTTAGCTCGCGGGTCGGAGTCAAAGATACGTTTGAGGGAAACCATCCCCTTTGGGATAGTGTTTGTGGGAAGATCAAGGATTACATCCACATTTTCTTCTTGTCCAGTATCATCATATTCTTCTTCCTCCATGATCTGGTCTAAAAAGACACCCATGTTTTCCATAAACATGAGGATATGTATATCATCCTCGAAGACCTGAAGGTTGGTTATATTATTGGGTATGGAGGGTGTTGCCATCATCTCAACTGAAAATCTCTAGAGCTAGGAACCTTCCATGGGCTTGAGGGTTGGCTGACACAACGAGGGTGTCCAAAATGAAATTCCATTTCTAGGAAATTACCTCAATGCCAAAGGCATCAAAATATTTTATTAATCTCCATGCCCAATTGTGATAGGCTGCCAGTCATTTATCATTACATGTGTATTGGCTCTGAACTTCCCAAACTACAAGTTTCATGTCACCCATGGCCTAGAGGCATGTGACTCCCTTCCTAAGGGAAAACAAGAGTCTGAGGACCAAGGCCTCATACTCGATGATGTTATTGGTGTAGTCAAACTGCAACCGATATGATATGAGGAAATACTTTCCTTGAGGGTTGATAAGTTCCACCCCACTTCTGAAACCTTGATTGGATTGGGACCAATCAAATTTAAGGATCCAGACGTCATTGCTGGTATGTTGTGGTTGCAAAATCTAGGTGGGAGTTAGGACTAGTTTTGGATGGTGGGTAGGTTTGGGCACATCTCCTGACTGGGGAGACACAGGCACTAGAACACTTCCCAGAGGAGTCCCCACTGGGGAGTCCTCAAAAAGCATTCTATCAGATACATTCATGGTTGGACCGTGGTTGGGTGGGGCCTAGCCTCTACATTTTTATATTTAGAAATCTTCAAGGCGAACCTTGGCTACATCTACACATGGTGTGCATTCCAACTCTAAATGGCCTTGACAATGAACTCAACACCAAGTGCTAGACAATAGGGAAGTCAAATTTGCATTGTCACCCTGGGATCTCACATCCTATTTTAACTTTATGATGAGAACATGAATCCTCAGGGTGACGGCGGGATCCTTGTTGGGTATTGTTCCACCTGGGACAAAATCCAGGGTTAGGATCTCTTTGGCCCTATACAATCTAGGCTCTAACTCAGAAAACATGACTTCGCTTACCTGACCATAATTAGTGAGGGCTTGTTTCATCTGGGGTTTTCTATCCTACTTTATTTGGTTAGCTTCTCCCCTCTAAGCGAGCCATAGGTGGAAAAAGTCGGTCAAGATATATTTGTTCAAGGATTTGGACCAATTCTGACTCAGGAGCATCATGTAGGTCTCAAGGATGTCGACCACTTGGATTTCAATGATGCTAGATATTCAAGATCTTGTACCAACTGGACTTGGATGTTTTTCATTTTTCCCACCATCTTGATGGCAGTTTTATCTAGTTGGACGGCTGCACCCTTGGACAGTGTGGGGGTCAATCAGAGATTTTTACAAATGGATAAGGGCATGACATTACCCAAAGCTCCAGAGTCCACTAGGTAATTGTGTAATTTTTTACCATGGATTTTTAGAATGATCAAGAAGGGTGGTCCTCTGTACTCCCTTGAAATATGGCCACTTTAGCATCATCAAAAATGATACATTTGGGTGGGCGATTGAATCATTCCAGGTTCTCTAGATACTACAAGAGAGACTTCCTCTGATCAAAACAATTGAGAAAAACTTCCATTAAGGTCATAGTGGTGGTGGTATTCTCCATTACTTTCATGATATCAAACTTTCCCTTTGTAGCCCATGAACCTTTTCTGGTAAAATCGCATGTGTAGTTAGGCGTGGGTCCTTAGGGAGGGAGTTGGTCGACATTTGCGAGGGGGTCTGGTGGGAGATTCACAACTTTTAGTGGAATTAATGTTGTAAGAGGACCCTTGTTTAACTGATTCTAGATGTTGTAAGGAGTCCTGGGGTTGGTAAAGGTGTTAGCCTTGAATTTAGGGAAGGAGTCCTTGAGGAAACCATGTAGGTTAGGCTCTTCTCCATCTTCTTTTCCATCACCAAAAAATATTGTTTCATAGGAAAAAGTGGAATGTTGGGGCTCGACTGAGGATTCTGGAGAGGGGGAGTCACTATTTTTCTACCTATCAGACTGGGAGATTAGGATGATCTTCCCTAGCATCATGTAGTTTACATCAGAATACAAACCAGTGTCATGCAGCTGACACTATGATGTCAAGGGGTCAAATTTAGCAAGTTATGTGGAATGGCTAGATCTTGCGCCCCCTTGGGTGTTAGGATGACTAGGGGGACACCCCCATTGTTTGGTGTGTTATTCAATTGCTGGTTAGGTCAAGCATTTTTATTTCTATCATTGTTAAAATGGTTCTAGGGCCCGGAGTTATTGGAACTTCACTGTCCCAAAAAGATGATCCCTCTCTGGGAGGGGTTGGTTCCATGGGATGCAGGGAGTCCCATCTTTAGCTGCCCCATGTTCATGGTGAGTGAGGATACCAATCGCCAAAGGGATTCAACCTCAGTAGATAGCTACATAGTGGTGTCACAATGTGATGATTAAGGTGGTGGGGTAGGTGGACAGGTCCCTGCCGCTACTTGGGGCAGGCCTCTAGACGCCGATTCCTAGAAGAAAGTATTCTAGGAGGTGGAGGAACTGGGGTTTGTTGTTGCGTCTAGGGTGCATACTCGAGGGCTGGGGGGTTTTTATGGGGAGTGGGATAGACATAATTGAGTGTAGGATTCATCATAGGGATGCCTAGTGCCAGATTAGGATCATATCCTTCTGAATAAGTTGTTCTCCCAAGAAGAGCGTTATAGGGTAAGCCCTGGCCTATACCATCAGGACCTTTGCTCAATTTTTGGGAAAATTCAAGGACCAGGTTGTAAACCTTATCCAAGGTGTCTCTTTCTTTTGCGGCACTGGTTCTCTAGAGAAGCACAAAAAAATAGGTCCAAGGAATTAAGATATGTCTGAATAGTCACCTTGGTAGATGGGATAAAGGGTCTCATACACCATTTCAGGGCTCTCTGGAACCGATCCTTAAAGTTCGCCAAGGGCTCATTGGGATCCTTCCTAATGGAAATAAATTGGGTGTGGGACCAAGCTACATCCACGTGGACCTGAAACACCATCATAAAGGCAGCCTCCATGTCTTTCCAACTGTTGATGGAGTTGGTGGGAAAATTCAAGTACCAGTTCAACTCGCTCTCTCCAAGAGAAATCAAGAAATTATGCTTACCACATCCTCATACTTGATGCAGTGTCAGTTCATAGAATCCTTATAGGTTTGTAGGTGTTCCTCTATAATTTGGGGGCCTAGATGCTCATACTTGGGACAAATCTTCTCCAGGTGTGGAGGAAGATCATTGACAACGTTGGGAAAATTTCCCTTTGGAGACCTAGTATTATTGAAATATGCAGCCATTGGGATGTTAAGATTAATAGTAAGATTGGTCTGTTGGGATGGGTAGGATAACCTAGATATTCTAAGGGGCTACCAACCCTCCAGATGTAGGGTTGAAAGGCTACTTCTTTTGGTAAGTCTTCTTCGCTTAGATAGGAGGTCCAAGTTTTGCAAACTCTCCAAGGTTGGGGGTTGATCATAGTATTTTTTCAAATCGTAAAGGTGAAAATGACCCTAACCTATGGAAATATTGGTTCCTAAAACTACTTCTTTGGGAACCCTCAGGAGGTCTGGTATCAAAGTTTTCAAGGGAGGATGAGCTCATGAACTCCTTCTAGCACCATTTTCTATTGACGAGACTTTGAGAGGGTCTCACCAATGGGAGATGAGTTATCACTGAATACTAGACTATCAGCCAACTTCACCCGAAGAGGCTTATAGGAGAGTGGGTTCTCCTAGCCTCCAAGTACATGGTTTTCAGGTCATGACTATGCAAATCTAGCTTAGTTGGACAAGTGACTATTTTTTGGGGGGGGATAGATAGTTTTGACTCATCGATCTCTGAAACTTCAATGATAATGGGTTTCTTGCAAGCATTCTTTATATCCGAAAAAGAAAATAGAAAAAGATAGGATAGGGTTAGTATAGATATCTAACTATATTCATGAAATATATCTTCTTAGGATCAACAAAGTTACAGATGAAAATAAATAACAAATAATGAACATATTTATAACCTTCAATCACACATGTATCAGTACCATGGTGTTGGTACCCATATACACCCCAGTTTTTAAACTTTTGATGTGCGGTTTCGAACCTCTTTGAACTAAGTTCAAAGTAGTTTGAAGTGGTTCAATTTGTTGAAGCAGGTTTAAATGGTCTACTTTGAGCCATCTCGGTGTGAAGTTCAGCAGGTTCAAATTTTGCAAAGCTCTGGTGATTTCACTTCAAATGCAGGTTCAGATGTCAAGTGAACCTGAGCCCCCATTCAAAATGAAAGTCCATGATATTAAAATTCTTCCAAGGTCCAAATTGGTTTGGGCATTTGCATTCAATTTCATAGTGATCTATTTGGGAATAGATAAATCAAGTACAGATTCATATTTAAAGTTGCAAAGTGGCCCAAATCATATAGTGTTGAGGCATTCAGCCAAAGGTATCAATTATAAAACTAAAATAAATTCAAAACATCTATTGCTCGCGCCATGTCAGGGACTCCATTCACAAGTCATATCTCCAATAATGCAATACAAAAATATTGTTGTGCATTAGATG
>MU224858.1:794898-834007 GCA_018584345.1 Thuja plicata
CAGATTGATGAGACAAAAAGAGTTCAGATGTTCAGGGGTAAATTCATAGGTTCAAAGATTCACATAAGTTTAGAGCCCATTGGTTTAAAAGTGCAGACTCATAGTAACCCAATCTTAGATTGGAGTTTCAATTTCAAATCTCAGAGTGCCTTGCTATCTATATAATCTATAATCCATCTAAAGAAGGATTAATGCTAAGAATCCTCGGTGATGAGAAATTTTCCAATGATAGCGTTGAAGAATGCCTCCAAGGTTTTGACTCGGATTCTCATGGTACCGATCTTTATATAGCATTCCTATAAAGAAGAGTCTCTCTGCGGCTGTGATATTGGTACATGGTCTTCACGGGCTCAAACATCTTGATTCATTGATATATCATAATAAAAACAAAATTTATTTTGAAGGTTGTGTGAAGTTTTGACAACACATCTAAAGGTCTATCAACATGAGTCAAATCACACTCCACATATCCATCACCTCCCCCAAAGTAATGACACCTGTAGACAAAAGAACTTTTCATGGATCTGCAATTCGAAAGGCAAGTAATGGGCTCCTACTAGTTTTCTCTGCAGAAATATGAACTGTGCATGTGATCATCGAGAATGCTGACAAAATATTTGACAAAATTGGCTTGAAGGTGAAGGCACGATCAAGGTTGATGTATTATATTGTGTAAAGCTTCCAAGGTTACAGCAACAGGGAATTGATAATGCTCTGTCTTGAAATCGATTTCACCAGTATCATGATGAATTCTGCTTGCAGGTTCATCGAGTTGTGTGTTGTTCAAACATGATAGAAGCATCAATTTTGAAAAAGATCAAAACCAAATAACAAGGATAAATTCATAATAGAGTTCTCATTTTCTATTCGAATCCACATGCATATCAATTTCCAATTACTTGAAGTTGTTCCCCTAATTAATGAGTGTGATCTCGATCGAAAGAGAATTTTGCATATTAAGACAAATGATAAATCACGTCTGAGTTTGGAAATTGGCAGCAACAGTAATGTTGGACCACATATGAACCCGATCTCAATGCTAAGATCACAGATGCAAAATATTCTATCATAGCTACTTGTCAATGAGGAATATGCAAGTCAAAACCTTTATGATGCTTTAGAAACTATGCAAAGGATATCTCCATCATTTGACTGTTTCATGAAATATTAATATGCTATTCAAGAGAGTGCATGTGAATTAGTTGATGTAATGTCAGTAAGGCTCAACAGATAGGGAAGAGAAGTGATGATTGTTGCGGATTGAGAGATAAATGAGAATAACAGTGAATCCTCTAGTGTGGATGTTTGGCACATGCAGGGGCATTCTTGGCACATGAAATCATAGCTCAAGAAGTGCTCAAAATGGTGAATTTTAGAACCAAAGGGAAACTTCAGAAGTTGTTGACATAAAAAAAAGGTGCTCGAGCTGAAAGATTTTATATAGACCCATGGTATATACAAGGGAAGCCACCTGATTTTGATGAAAATTGTTTCAAATATTGTAAAGTCCTCAATATTTAAATTCTTTTTGAGATAACCATGCATCACGATGTCAGTTATAAACAGTGACATCTGTCATCTAAGATGGAAATGGTTGTAATTACTTTTCTTCATGAAAACATTAGAGGAATTCTAAGGAAGAGTCGTGTCAATTAAAGGGAGAAAGTTATTAAAGACTGAAATGATGAGAGCTAAAAAAGAGATGAAATGAAATTTCATCAGGAGGTAATTAAAGATTTTGATTCCAAGAAACAGTTATTCTAGTAACTAAATGGCTACGGGATGACCAATGGTTAAATAGATGACCGAACAATAAAGAAAAGGTTCCATTTTTCCAAACCTGAGACTTTGTGCTTGGGAAGGAATATATTTTAGTTGTAATTCAGGGTAGGGGAGATATTATTTCTGGATAATGACTGATGCATAGGGACAGCACAGCTTTTGATGCTTTGCTGTGTTTAGAGAAGGAAATGTCTGCATATTAAAACTTTTTTTTTTAAATGCTCTCTTTTTTATCAATGTTTATCTTTGAATGATATTGGTATTTTTGAATGCACACCTGTTATGTCAGATCATCAACATGATCATCTATGGAATTTGTGCTGTAGTTATTTGTGTATTTGGAAAGAATATCTCATCTTTCTTTCTTAGTTTCTTTCTATAGTGCAGTTTTTAGGTAGATATTTTATTTAGTTTTTAGTGTTCATCTTCTTTCCAGTTGGTTAAATATTTCACTTCTATTTTGTGTTTACAAATAGAAGTTTGTAAACCTTTATTGCTTTCAGGTTAAAAGCATTATCAGTTTTAGTGCAAACTTATTCATTGTAAATCTTACACGGGGAGCTGTACCCGATTAATTCAGAGGGCACTTACGTTCTTCATGGCGAAGTGACCCAACTTTTGGTGCTGGTTGAGTCTTCTTATTTGGGCATTTTGGGGTCAATTTGTAATCATTTTCTTCGAAGACAAATCTATTCACCAACACATGGTAAAGTATTTCATTAAATCATTACAGAACTGGAATAAAGGACATAAGAAAGCATACAACATGAAAAACTATTTCGCTAATTCTGGGATCAAAAACAACATAGAGCATAGTGTTGAATGGTGCTCCTCATTCTTTCATTAACTTCAAATCCAACATCCCTGTTATTTATACTAGTGGCCCCAAGGCAGCATTGACCTAGTATGAACTTAAAAAGACAAGATTGCTGAGAAATTTGAAATCTTGTATTGCTAGTGGACAACTAAATCATCAATTTGGCAACCCTTGGAATGGCGTCAGACTTGGTATTTATAGAAAAATATAACTACTTAAGGGACTAATCCTACACTATCTATTTACTTTATATCATAATATTCACAATCGGCACTATCTGCGTTGTCAGAATTTTCCTAATATAATCCAATCATTTGAGAAGAAAAGAGAGGAAAGAAGGAAAGAAGCTCTGGGAAAACTGCATCAGAAAAAGTGTCATTGTACTTGTTGATGTGCTAGAGCTTCCCTATGTGACCTGGGTCATATTTCCTCATTAATTCTCTCTTGAACTTTGGTGATTGGGTGGGCCTCTATATGCCACATATTAAATGCTAGAACAATGTCTTAGGACCTAAGATGCCTTTGTAGTGAACCTTTGGACCAATAGTGACAAGTCATGCCAAGAAGGATAATCGTGAACCTGAAAATATGTTGTAGATAGTTATTAGTTATCTTGGAAGAGCTATCTACACTTATCGCTATAATGAATACAAAATTGGGGATCCTAAGATCTAGAACCCATGAGCTTACACTCAAAGAATAAATGATGAATCTATATTTTGCCTCTCATGAAGGATCCCTGGAGTCTGAGAAATTTTATTGGCCTTTAAATTTCTTGTATGCCTCCAAAATCTAGAGTATCCCATCTTCTTCCACATCCTTTAGGCACTCTCAACGATCAACAAAAATTTAAAAATCAAGGTCGACATCCTCTACCTTTTCCATTAACTCTGTAGCCACCTTGGCTGCATCATGGGATTTAAGCAATACCTGTGAGAGTTTCACCATTATGGCGCTACCAAAATCTCTCGGATCAGATTTGAACCTCAGTAACTTTATTGAACTTACCAAGTATAGAATCAACAAGAGTAAAATTCCTAGGGCTGAAAGGATCAGTCAATGCAATCTCTTGGATGAGGGCAGCGTATCCATTCAATGGATTCCAGACCACTTGCTTTCGAGTTTTGACTTTGAATGAAATTCTGGAGTATTGAGTCTTGCATAACCTGTATGACTCATCCCCTAGGATGCTTGTATTTATTAACTCATCCTCCCTGATATTCAAAATCTCTAGTGAGACATCCTACCATTCCTCATATTTCTTAATCTCTCACTGCCACTAAGGAATGGTGGCCTCCATCTGTTTTGCCGTATCATTTTACCAGAAGAAGTTTGGGAGAGAATCAAACAAAAAATTTCTTATGACCTCAATTTGATGGGTCATCCACTCATCCACCACTATTGCCTTATTTTTCATAGCCCTTAGTGCATCAACATCTCCTTAAGGGAGCGGTGTCCTAGAGACCGAAGGTCGGAGGGTTTCGGAAGCAAGGGGGCACACTAACTCTGTCAGGAATCCAAAAATATTGGAATTGGTATTCTTCATCTCCTTCACCTTCTGAGATTGCTTCTCATATCGGGCCTGAATAGCTTGGCTTGATTCATTTAGGAGGTCCAATTCCCTGTATTGAGTTCCTTTTCCCAGAGGGACCTCCATGATTACATACTCTTTGACAGTTACCTCTAAGTCTTCTTTTCCTACTGGAGGGCGGTAATCATTGCCACAACATTACCATCTGGGGCCCTTTGGGTGCTATGTAGGGTATGATCCCTCTTGGGATTCTTGGGAACTTGACCTTTGGCTAGCATTTCTTCTTGTGATAGTGGGTCCGTTATAGTCATCGGAGATTTTATTTTCCAGGACTCCACTAAAAACTGCGGCAAGGCAACTGGCCAACTTATTATCATCCCCAAACTTGAAGTGTCCCTGGAGTTCAATTCAAGCTCTCTCCTCTATGTGTTTTCCTCCATATTGATGGGGTCTTCAGCTATATTTCCTTTATCTCCCTCCATATCACCTCCCAGAATATCATCCATAGGTGGGTTGGGTGGTGGAGGAGGCTGAGGCAATTCATTTAGATGTACTTGTTGAAATATGTCTGCAACTTTGTCAGCCATTGCATCAGGTGGTGTTAGAAAAATCTGATCATCGCTTAGGCTCAGGGGCATTGGGTCAAAGGTTATGGTTGTTCCCAAAGGTCTAGTTTCCTCATCAGCTGATATTTTCTCCATGGCCAGGTCATTTCCCTACTCTTACGGTATTTCTTTTTCTCCTTTGGCCTCTTCAGGCCAAGATACATCTTCTTCTTGGGATGCCAAATCTTTGGGCCCTATTGACTCATGTATGGGAACCCCAATTTCTAGTTTCACTGTCTCTTCTATGGTACTGTCAACCATATAGTGTAGCTCTCCAAGATCACCCATTGGGAAGAAGTATTTGACATTGATCTGTGCTATATCTAGGGGACTCTCCAGGTGGTCCTCTTTCTCAGAGAAGGAGGAGGAATAAAGTACCTCAACCTCGGGTATATCCTTAAGCTCTGGGTCCAGATTTCTATTCTATGGGGGCTGATCCACCTTTTGCAACTTTCTTCTTTTGAGTGGCATCCCAGGATCTATAGGTGCCACAGTTCAAGCGATCTTTGACTCACATGGTGCACTTAACAAAATGGCCAGGGAAGGAGAATATTTTGGTGGAGGATAGGAGCCTACCGAGGTAGCTCCAAGACCAAAAGTCACTCTAGCATATGTTGCTTCCATTAATTTTTGTGAGTGAACCAATTTATCACCCAACTGCTCCATCAAGGGGGCCAAAATGGGGTCATAGACCTGAGGTGGAGTGCCAACCTTCTACTCTCCTTGGGCTTTGGATTTCTCTGCTACCCGAGAGCTTAAGGCTTCCAAAAATCAATAATCTGTCTAGACACTCTTTGAAATACAAAAGGTTGTGCTTAATTTTATTCTTGAGATGGCCTTGATACTCAAAATCTTTAGCATATCCCAATCTACTGAAGGGAGGTCTATCTTATCTATACCTGTATCTTTATACTTAGGGTCCTCTTGGGGCCCAGTGTCTAAAAAAGTCTGTGGTAATGTCTCAAGCTTAAGCTGTTCCATGATTCCATTTGTTATTTTGGTGTAGTTCCACCTCTGGACATCATAGTCATCTTGGAAATTGGCCCAAAAAGATTCTAAGTGTAGAGCATGGGGGTTTACCCCCTTAGGCATCAACCTTTCTAGCCACCCAAGCAGATCATAATCCTTGTGACTAAAAGAATATTTGGCTAAGATAAGGATGCTTAGATCATTCTCTACTTCCTGAGCCATGAAAAGGGAGTAGGAGTATTCTCTACAAATAAATATGAATGAGGGAGAGGTGACCCTCTTTACAGAAGTCAAGTCATGGGCCTTCAAAATCTACATGCAAAACTCTAATAAAACAATTATGTTCCTACAATGCTTGGGTAACAAGAAGGGTTCCTCGGAGAAGCTAGACACCTGAATATAAGTATGCTAGGAAAATTGGATGAAGTAAGATCCCCATGCACCAAACAGGCTCATGGCCTGGAGGGATAATTTGAATCCCCGATCACCAGTGATTGCCTTGATCTCGTGAAAGATGAAAGCGTCGTTGACTCTACAAAAAGTGGGAAACTCTGGTCCCACTAAATTTGGGGGAAGTGGTCCCATGGAGTAACCTGACTAGCTCCTTCCTTGAGAACACCAACTATTGTTAAACTTTGGATTCACTGGCACTACAGGGTAAGTGGCCAGAAGACGTAGGAAGTCATGTAAAATTTCTTCTCTGCTTCAACCTTCCTCATTTGGATGTCTCTATGTCTGATGATGATGTCAATCTAGTCAAAGCATCCCTTGTTGGTGGTCATACCATACAAAAATTAATACATCCAGGGGGAGTATTATCGAGCATGGGCTTCCCCAAAACTCCTACACAAAAAGATAATCCCTGCTTGGATGGGCTCCTTGAAGTCTGAGCAAGGCATTTCTATCTATATTTTCTTGTATTCATGGCATGGACTTTTTAGCCATTCAAAGTTAAGGTGGTGTTGGGACAGATCAGCTGCATCCTCAAAATCTTGGAGGGTGGTTACCTTGGTGAGATAAATAGCACATGTGAAGTGTGGTCCATGCACCATCCTACGACAGTTTCATCATGGTCCACTGTGACGATGGTCACTGTGTATCCAAGGGGGGTGGGAGAAGCTAACACATCAGCCTTACTGCTTGGGTGATAAACCCTAGCTAGGAGCAAAATTAGCTTCGGTGCTTGCATTGAGCATGGAAAAAAAGATGCTTGAATGATTCTAGATGCCACTAAGTTAATTTAGATGGAGTCATCGGACCTTCAAAGTTGATGGATTATCTGAATGAGGCTCTGCAATTTATCCTATGTACTGACATCTATGTTGATGATCTCTTTGAGTGCAGACTCAATTCGGGATCCCTGAATCATCCCACCTTTATCATATTTTTGGGTTAGTGGGAGCTTCACCAATGCTTGCTCTATCTTGTTCTTCTTTCTAGTGCATGTAGTTGTATTCGGGAGTTTAGGGCTCCTAGGAGGTGAAGACTCTAAAGCCATTTATTTCTTTCTTTGACATGTACCTACGAAGCAGACAATCATCAGTATGTAAACATTAAAGAATGAGAACTCCGGAGGCTTCGAGAATGATCTTACTTTTTACCTAAAATAGAGAAATGTTAAGGCATCTTAAATGGGATCATTTGTCCAAGAATTAAATGCAATTTTAACACATGAAGCATTTCTTCCTTACCAAAGATCCAAAATGATAACCCAGGAAGGGGGTCACATGAGGTGGAAAAGCCAGGACACAGTGACATGCTCGACAATAACTTGAAAAGACAATAATCATCAGTGATAAGATAGGCAGCCTTGTTGCCATGCTTTAACATACACATTCCCACTCAACTAAGTAATGATATTTTATGGATAGTTGTTCGGGTGCGAGTGGTATGAATTCCACTGGGGAGAAATTTTAAATGCTTGTTTGTGGGAACTAATTCTGCCATTAAGAAAGAAAGGATGGAGGAGAGAGAAAAATTAATAGCCTTCTAGTGAACTGGCCTCTACAACTAGCATACCCATCACCTCAATGTCCAAGGCTGCACTAACTAGGATGGTGAACCTGCTTATTGGGAGGACATGATCTTCATACCTTGTAAATAATTCAGATGACAGAGGGTCATCGGGAATTACTTCTGTAAGAACCAACTGGACAAGACTCTTAGAGATGCCAAGTCTCTTAATCACAAGAAAAAGAGAGTGCTACAGACTCTACTAATGTACAAGGTGACCTACAAAGACTACTCACGGTGCACGGAGTGCCAAAATGCTCGTGGGACCAAAGTCATAGAATTGACAGACGAGACCAAGAATCTACAGAGAGCTACAAAAAATTATAGAATATATATAGACTCAAAAATTATAGCATCTACAGACTCAAATTTACATAATATTTACATACTTTTGAGCAGGAAGCAAACCATTACTCACATAAAATCTACAACCCAAAAAAGGGCAAACATCTCTCCTTCTGAGTCGAAGGACTACGAAAGGAAAAGAGATGCACCAAGCTCAAGGACAATGTCATGTCGATTGACAAATGCGACCGAAATTATGAAGGTGAACAATCACCTAGAAAACATGACAATGCACCAAACAAAAATAAAAAACAAAGACAAAAAATACAACCCGACAACAATGAAGAACAAGACACAAAATGAAATGAAACCCAAAAAAACAAGGGAAAAGAAAAAAATGTAGAGAGAGCAGAGGAAACAAAATGAAACAAAAGAAGATGAACCTAAGAGCCTACCTGGAACTTGAAATGATAAAATGGGATACTAAAAATAGCTTCACTCTTCCACCTAAACACTCCACCAGAGTCATCAAACACACCTCTGCACCTTCTAGCTCAAACGTCTTAGCTTAGAAAAAAATGGCTTCGCTCTCAAGAAAATTTGCCAGAAGGTAATTAGTTTGCAGTAATTTTACCTTGTAAAAGTGACAAGGTAAAAGGCCTTAAATAATACCTAGAAGAGCGCATTAGGTACCAAAAGTAACTTCAAGAAATATGCTAGTGACCAAGATCTTGACTCCAGAATACCTAATGATCATTCATCTTTGAGAAAAGAGAAACGATCTTTAGATACCAAAGATCTGAAACCATCCACTTTGGAATGACACTCCAGGAACCAGGTCTCAGAGAAAACAAAGGACACCATAAAAAGACAAACACCAAATGGAACCAAAAGGCTCAAAGAAACAAAGAAACAAACCAAAAGTGAAAAGAAAGGGAAAAAAAGGTGGGGATCTGACATTTTGCATAAAAAATGTACGGATAGGTATGTAAAGCATAACGTAGTCCCCAAGTCTTTTGGAAGCAATTTCAATGTGCAAAAAAAAAATGACAAATACAAGAATCCACTTACATGTGAATATCACTATGTCCCATCTAATTGACATGTGATTACCAATAAAAATGGAATATTCAAGAGACCACAAGGGTCCACTAAGAAAAGAATAAAATCAAAGAAAATATGGGTTCCTAAATCCATCATGGAAGAATTGCATTCTAAATCATCCAAAAGCAAGGGAAAATCAAAAGCTATGTGGATTCCCAAGTCTCTTCTAAAGGACTAGGATACCAAAAGAAAATCAAAAGTTATGTGGATTCCCAAGTCTCTCTTGAAAGGCTTGAACAAAAAAGAAATGTCAGAGTTAGTATCCAAGCTTCCAAAGTCTTACACTTCATCTCTATCTAAACATCTCCCATCTTCTAACTATATTTTGGGTCCTCGTGTCCCAAAATCCATTACCTTGAATACTTCACCCCCTTCTCCATCCATCTTGGGTCCTCGTGTACCAAGATCCATACACACTCATACATCTAAGTCTCAAGGTATTCCATCCACTTTTCCTCCATCCGTCCACTACCCTTCAAGAGGTGTGTCAATGTTGATCTTATAACCATTTCCATCTACCTCTACACAATCCCTTCAATACCCTATCAAATATCCCACACCTACCACCTACCCATCCATCCCATATCCTTATATTCCTCTTATCCAATCCATCGCATAAATCCTTGGCTACCATCTCCCTTATCCTCCATATCATTCTTCCCTACCATCACCTTATCAGCATCTTTGAGAATACTTTTAGCAGCCTTGGCCCATCATATCACATCCTCCAAAGGAGCACTATCAAAAGAGAAATATGATAAAGTTCCTCCATAAAACTATAAGTACAAAAAAAAGGAAAAAAAAATAGAAAAATAGAAAAAGTGCCTTGTTGAAAACCTAGTAAAAAAGCACCTTGGGAGAAAAAGTAAAGATAAGTAAATTTGTCCTATGGTGAAAAACATTTCTTGTGGCACCCTGGATAAGTACCATGATGAAAACCTAGTAAATAGTCATCATGCATAATTCCTCCTACTTTCACTCTTCACTTGAGGGAAAGTTCCTTCCATGTCATCTTATCCATCATATCTTACATCCACCTATCCTATGAGCATCGATGTTCCTTCTGTTGATCTTGACAAGGTTGAACATATCAATGAGCATCATGTATGATGATATTTTTTATCCTTTCGATCAGATTATTCACTTGCTCTCATCCATTGTACCCTATCATGATCTTTCTTATCCCAAGCCTATCCTCCCTATATCTGAACATCCTTCCCTAATCCAAACTATTCACTCATAGCCTCTATCACCCCTTGTCCCGATCATGCTATCCCATCACTATCCTATCTAATTGACCCTTCATCTTGATAAAAAAGGAGAAGATAAAAGCTAAAAAAAATTCTCAAAAAATTCTTGACATGTCCACTCTTTTGGACTACATGCTTTTCATGACATCAGGTAATTATCCTATATCTTATCTAGCACCTCTCCATGAGCCTACATTTCTATATTATTTTTTCCCTAGCTTGGGTAATCTTGAGGAAACTGTCCTTGAGGGTTGCATTCACCCTCTTCATCCATCATTGTCTTTTCGCCTCATCCATGAACTTTCTAGTCCATCTATAATGACCTCTACCTTGCTAGACATTGGAGGAAAACCAATGTGATCTTTCTTGAGAATGAACACTCTGGTTCTTCTAAGAACCCTCCTAGCTTTAAACTGATCCAGAGTCATAGTCTAGGGGAAATCAAATTGGCTTTGTCCTTGCAGCATGATTCAAGTCAGTTATCTTCAATTATATTTTGTTACGATGGGGCATGAGTCCCCAATTTGATTGTATCTTTGGATTACACCAAATTTAGTAATCTTGTCATTTCCAAAGGACATCTCGCTACTCACGCAACAAGTGTTTCTCAACACCTTAATCAAAAGTGTTTCTTAACACTATCTTTGGACACATCTATGTTTCTTAACACACATTGGATACTGCAAACGTAAACAATAGAATGATAGTACAAAAACATATCACAGTCACAAGAATGATAGTGTTTCTCAACACCTACATATACACATCTGAAAACTTTGAAACTAGCTGAAGTATGCTGAAATTTAATTTGTATGTTGTCTCTTTTCATTGATTTTTCGTCAATCTTTTCTTTGTCTACTGCTTGTTATTGTGGTCCTGATAATATAGAAATGTCAAATAAATGAAGTGTATGTGATAAGAGCTCCACAATTAAGGTAGAAAATCCTCACATCCCTTGATCCTATCTACTTTCACGCCATAGTGAGGTTGGAGCTATCTCCTTAACTTTTATTTCTCTGCTTGTTTATGCAAGATTGCACTCATGGTTATCTTGGCTTTGAATGCCTCGATACTAGTGTACTCTTGCAACATCAACTAGAAACAATGTTCAAGTCATCTCGGATTTTGTGCCCTGATGCTTACGTTATTTTCTTATATCTTATCCAATGAAATTTATTCATATTCTTATGGTCGCAGTGGCACCAATAAGGATTCTATCGACTCTGATGTTTCAAAAATGCTCGATGATGAAAAATTTCAATGCTAAAGGTTCAGTGACTACACCTTAGGTTGCATTCATATTAGTCTTGCATCTACATATGCATGGTGTTGAGATCTAATAATATCAATATATTTCTCCAATGTGAAGGATCTGAGACTCCAATCAATCAATCTTCTCTTCGTCAAGTGCTCAGTTGTGCATTGATTGACATGAAAATGACACCCCTCACTAATTTGATTTTCCTGATTCCATTTTCACCATCAAAATCAAAATATGAAATCATCTTACTTGTCATTTTTAACATTTGGCATTTTCAGTCAACTATAGATGACCACTTGCACAACTAATGGAAATATCTCATGCTTTTATTCTAATCAATCCATGTATCATACTTTTAGTCAAATATGGTCAACAAGACCTCCCATCAAGTACAAATTTTGTCCTAACCACTTGGGACCTATTTCTAATCAGATCAACTTCTCCTTGCATCATATTATCAATCAAATTTATTCCAATCACTGGGGCACCTAGCCATATTTGGATTTCATTCCTGAGGGGGCATGATTACGACATCAACAATGCAATGATCATATGCTCAATCAAGACCTTGTCACTTGGGGCATCTCAGCTTAATCCCATCAAATCAAGTTGAGATCATCTTAAATCAAAGGCAACCTAATCAATGGTATTATACCATTGTAACTACACTCGAAACCAAACAAGATCAGTCTTATACAAGTAGTTCATTATTGAAACCAAATACATTGATCAAATTGGGTTCATCTCTTCAAATCAAGTTTATTTTCTTGCTAATCAAATCTCTTAACAGTAATTAGTTTCATTGCTTCAAATCAAACTGGTTATTCGTTCAAACCAATCAAAAGGTTTAAGAGTTCCTGACAAATGTTTAGTTTCATTGCTTCAAATCAAACTCGATAAACTATTTATATCTTTTGATCAATCTTCGTCCAATCAAGCTCGGAGTTGGTCTTCTTCGACAAGAATGGTTTCATCGCTTCTTGAATCAAACTATTCTGGGTCTTCTCGCTAATAAGTCTTTGAATTAATGCACTGATCATGCTTCAATTCAAAGAGGGGAAAATGTAATCACATAAAAATGGTCATCTAAACCCTAAACCCCCAATCGCAACAATTAATCAAGAAACCCTAATCTTGATTATCCTAAGTCCTAAATCAAACATGCAACTCATTAAATTCAAGCTGATCTGACCTAAACCCAAGGTCCTAATCGATCATCTTACTTGATTAATTAATTAATTGCTAAAAATGTAATCCATTGGCAAATAAACCTTATATTAATTATTTAATTGATATTCTAATATATTAATTAAATATAATTTCTAAATTGTCAATAAAATATAAAAAGGAATTAAATTAATTAATAAAAAAAATGTGCATTTAAAATCAATTAAATCTTTAAAAATGCATATGATGTCATGAATTTTAGTTAACTGATTATTAAATTGGAAACAAATCTGTTTTATTCAGTTAATTTAATCTTATATATTTATCATTTGGGAAACAAACCTGTTAACTGAAAATGATTTTGGAAGTTTTCGAAAAGACTGATCAGTCAGTTCAGTCAACTGTATCTTTTGACCAAACACATTCTTTGCACATGGATTGTGCTCCTCAAAATGAATCTGAGCCACTCATTTCTTTTAATCTCGACCATCGATTCGATAGAGATTTTCTATGGAAGAGAATCTCTTTTCCTTCACAAAGGATCCCAGTTTTTTAGCTAATGTTATTATGCAGTTTTCATTTCTTAAGCTTTCAAGCATTTTAGTATTTCATAGCCTTTTGATTGAATAATTGTTAGTTTACTTTCAATCATGCAAACCATAATCTAGAGTACATTTCAATTTGGTTCTTTAAAAAGAACAAAAAAACATTTTAAATTGGTGTCATAAAATCAATCTAATTAGCTTGGGATCAATCTTGCATTTGCATATTCATTTTAGAATAACTCATTTAGCTTTCTTAAAATCCTTCGTTTAGGATCTAGTGTAGTCACTAATTTTGCAATGACTTGAGAGTAAACTCATACTCCTTCCTACTAGAAGGCAATGGATCGGTGTCAGTTAGTTTAGTCTAGTTTATTGCATTTTAATTTCACATTTTCTAACTAGCTAACCACGTAAAGACTCATTGAAGTGTGTGTGTTTTGGAGCTTGTAGGTAGAAACCCATTCTCACACATACATAAGGCACCATAGAGATCTCTATGGATTAAGGTTAGGTGGACTTTACCCTATTAACTATTAGAATTCATAGAATTCAACCACCAAGATCCACTGCATGCAAAATAACCTATTACAAAAGCAAAGCTTGGAGCGAAGAATGTTCTGAAGACAAAATATTCATTCAGAGAGGGAATAATAAAATACAAAGAGATCAATCCTTATAAAGGAGATCGAACACCAATTAGGTGGAGAAACCTAGGTTGCATGAATAATTAATAAATAATTAATTATTGCATGCCTAAAGTTTAGCTTAAGTGAACAAAAGATAAAAATGTGACTTAAACAATTAAATCAATAATGATTTAATTAATAAGTGAACATAGAAATACCTTTTTACTCTAACACCCACCCTTAAGATAAAATTTAAAGAGAAGCTAAAACCTAGAAGCAACTGCTGAAAGCAGTAAAGTTTGGGTCCCGGCAACAAGGCCTGATCAGGTACCCAATCACAACCAAATCTCTGTAAAGTGGAGAAATAGAGAAAACCACATGGGAAAAAATCTACACCAAAAATAGATGGAACAAAAAAGGGCATGCTAAAAACAATATGAAGGAAGGAAGGCCTCTCCTCACTAAGACCCCTCGAGGACAACTTCCTTCACTCATAGCATAGCACGCAACTGGAGATAGCATGGAGAGGCCAAAATTTTGGTGAAGATGTCTGCAACCTGGTTATCTATAGGTATGTACTCCAAGATGAGAGCACCTTCCTAAATCAACTATCTAATGAAGTGCATGTGGATCTCAATGTGTTTGGTGTGATGATTCTCCATGAGGTTGCAGGAAATGTGTATGGCACTCTGATTGTCACACCAAAGAATAGTGGGACTATCAGGGGGAAACCCAAACTCAGTCATAGACTGTCAAAGCCATAAAATCTCTTGACTAGCTAACACTACTACTTGGTACTCAACCTTTGTAGATGATAATGCAGTGGTAGTCTGCTTCTTGCATGACCATGTGATAGGACTAGAACCAAGTAAAAAAACAAAGCCAGAAGTAGACTTCCAATCATTAGCATCACTAGCCCAATCTGAGTCAATGAAGCCAATGATGTGTGGTGATCCTTATGTGTAGTGAATGTAAAAGTGTGTAGTGCCTCAAAGATACCACAAAATACATTTGGCAGCTTGCTAATGGCTCTCATGAGGATCACGAGAGAACCTAGAGACAATTCCAACTGCAAAGGAAAGATCAAGATGAGAGTGTGTCAAATAAAACAAGCTGCCAATCAACTCTTAATACAAGGTGGAATCTACTGAAGGTGTAGGACATGTGGAAGACAACACAACTCCTTACTGAAATAGTGTAGGTGCAGGCTTGCACTCAAGCATTTCAAATTTGTGAAGCATATCAAGAGAATACTTCTGCTGAAGGAGTGAAATCCCATCAAAAGACTGTATAATCTATAGGCCCAAAAAGTAATGCAGAAGATCGAGACCCGTCATCTCAAATATCTCCATCAATGCATGTTGGATATCCTGAATCATGGAGGATGAGCTACCTATGATGAGAAGATCATCAACATAGAGCACAAGTATGACAATCTCAATCCCCTAATACTGAAGATACACTGTGTTGTCAGAGTGGCAATGGATATACTGGATAGAGAGAAAGAAAGAGTCCATCTTCTCATACCGAGCCTGAGGGGCTTGTTTGAGACCATATAATGAACGTCAAAGCCTTCAAACTAAGGAAGACTCCTGCACATACCCTAGGGGTTGCTCCATATAGATCTCCTCCTGGAGGTCTCCATGCAAGAAGGCACTCTTCACATCCATCTGATAAACTGTCCACTCCTGTGAAGCTGCAAGTGAAAGTACAAGGTGAATAGAATTCATCTTGGCAATAGGACCAAAGTTCTCAGAGTAATCAATACCCTCCATCTGAGAAAACCCCTTTGCAACAAGATGAGCCTTATACTTATCAATATAACCATCAACAACATATTTAATATGATACAACCACCAACACCGAACCAAGTTCCTTCCTTTTAGAAGAGCACACAAATCCCATGTATGATTCTTCATCAAAGAAGAATAATCCTCATCCATATCCATATCCCACTTTGTGTGACCTATCACCTCTGAAAACTTGAGGGTCATCCGAAATGGCATGACTCAAAAGGCTAGAACCAGATGTCTAAGCACAAGTATGACATCTATCTATAGGATTACCAGCCAAAGAACCTGCTGCATCAACTATAACACGGGCCCACTAGGGAATAAGTGGAGTAGGTGGTGGTGGTGGATCATCAACATCATCATCAAGAGAAAAAGGATCCACAAGAGATGAAGGAGGAGTAGATAGTGAAGGAGAAGCTGGTGATGGAGAATCCATCAGAGGATAGTGCTCATCATACTGGACATCCCGTCAAAACAAGACCTCTCTAGAATCATGATCAAATAACCTATACACCTTGACATCCTCACAGTAGCCAACAAAATTGAGTGGTCAGCTCTTCATCTCCATGGCTCTCTTTTGAGAATCTAGAATAAATGCCCAAGACGCACTACCAAATACTCGAAAGGTGGAAACATTAGGCTTGATTTAAGACCAAGCCTCCTCAGGAGTCATATGTCGTAATGCCTAATGAGACACCTGATTCTAAATATAGTTGGCACAATTGATTGCCTCAGCCCAATAAGAAGGCTGCATAGTCCATGACTAAAGCATACAATTTTCCATCTCCCATAAAGTTCTATTCTTTCTCTCAGCAACACCATTCTACTGAGGGGTGTGTGGAACTGTCGACTGATGTTGTAAACCATACTTAGTACAAAAATTTTAGAAAGCCTAATTCACATATTCCCCCCATTGTCGGTGCATATCCTCCTGATAGAATGACCAGATTGTTTCTCCACAAATGTCTTGAAAACACAAGAGGTATCAAAGACATCAGATTTGTACTTGATAAAATATACCTGAGTACGGTGGGAGAAGTCATCAATGTAAGTGAGCACATAGTGAGCCCCTAAAAAAGGAGTCAAAAAAGACATGACATCACTGTGTACTAGATCCAAAGGTGCCTTTGCACGAGTGGAATGACCTATAGGAAAAGGATCCCCATGATGTTTGCCAAGGGCACAACCTGGACATACACCATCAGTATAGGAAATCAAAGGAAGCCCACTCACAAGTTCCTGTGTACTCATCTATTTTAAGTATCTATAATTGACATGGCCAAAATGCTCATGCCAAAGTATGCTCGCTGAATCTGCATGTGCCACAAGAGAGACACGAGAAGAAAATGAACTCGCAAATCCATCAAAACTATATAGGTGAGACAGAGGATGTACACTGCCAGTGGCCACAATCAAATTAGGATCATGGAGGTCTCAAATGACCACATCATGTGGTGAAAACTCAACTGTCTTTCCAGAGCCAGAATGGAAAATCTGAAAAAATGAAAGGAGGTGTGTCAAAATGTTAGGAACAAGAAGTACATCTTGTAGACAACCTCTGGGGAATGAGATAGTACCAGAACCTATAACTACAAGCTGAGAAGCATCACCAATGACAATATGTGAAGTATCACTATCGGCAAGTGCGGTGACTAGCTGCTGAGAGTGAGACATGTGGTGAGAAGCACCCAATAATCCAAGTGGCGCTAGAAGACAAAGATTGTGCAGTAAGAGCATGTCCCTTCCTCATGGAACAAGAAGAAGATGGCTGAGGTGAGGAGATATGATTCTACTGCATAGCTTCCTCTAAAGCCTCTAAGTGTTTCCAACACCTGGAAACTAGATGTCCTTCCTTGCCACAAAAACTGCAAGGCTCACTAGTGGACTTGTAAGTCTTGGAGGAAGACTCACCAGACTTCAAAGATTTCCCATACTTGGGATGGGGTTTGGAATTAGATCTAAAAGGTGGCTTGGAGGAACTCTCACTGCCTGTGGAATCCTACTTTGGCTTTGGTGTCTAAAACTCTATAGATGGGTGGGAAACCAAGGCTTGGTTCGAAGATCCACAAAGAGAGTCAAGCTAAGAGAGGTAGGCTTTCTCACGAGTCAAGAAATCACAAAACACATCAAAAGTAGGCATGGTGAATCTCAGACCCAAAGCATCCATGGTAGCATGGAATGTAGAAGAGAATATATGAAAAGAACCACGAAGCTTGGAAAGTATTAGATAAATACACTCTGTATCTGTCTTATTCTTTCTACAACCATGTAAGAGGGACCTCGTAGATTTGAATTTCGTTAAGAAATCCTGAATAGAGGTGAATGTCTCAGGAGCCAAGGATGTCAATTCTACTTTGATTGGAAGTACTCAAAACTCATTCACCATGCCAAAGAGAGTTTGAAACTTCTCCCACATCTCAATAGGAGTATCACAACTATCAATGTGAAAAAGGAGGCTATCTAAAACATGTAAAGAAAGAACACACATGGCCTCATCCATCTTGTTTCTGTGCTGCATGACCTCGTAAGGATGAGTCAAAACTAGCTGAATAAGATCCAAACAAGACCAGAGCCCGTGTGACTGGAGAAGCCTAGTCATACGAGATTACAACAAATGATAATTATGTGGAGTGAGAAGCTCGACTGATGTTGAATCTGCTATGTCATACCGTAGCCTACTTTATATGTTTTCTTTTAGAAATAGATAGAAGATACAGAAGGGTTTGTGTTTATTTTATTTTATTTGGAGTGTTCTGATTTCGCTGAGATAAATTACAGAAAAATGAGAAAGGAAGCACCCCCCACTAAGAGAGAAACCAAACCCCAGTTCAACTGAAAATCTAGAAGAAGAAACACTGAAATAAGGATACATAATAATTAGATGAATACCTGGTAAAATTACCCCAAAAAGAATCTTAGATCTGAAGTGTTCTTTTCAAGAGCTTTCTAACGCCTGTTCATGAGCCAAAAATGAAGTCTGTATGCTCAATATAGAGGTTGGGAAGTACTGAAAAGAATTCCCCTCTTTGATTAGAAAAAAGGCTAGAAAAATAGAAAAATAAGATAATCTTACCTTCATTGGAACATCCACCTTGGAAAGAGCTTTCTGACGGCATATGGAAGTCAAAAATTGGCCTTCGTTTGCTCCAGATAGAACCAAAAAACCAAGGGAAGGTAAAAAAAGGTGTTGAAAAAAAAATTAGCCCCTAGGGCTTTAAACAAATGGGCCTCTGGGTGTATGGCATGCATAGGGGGCTGATGAGGGGGCCTCTGGTCACCGATATGATGTCAGGGCTTAAGGACCACTGGGTGGAGGTGGCGACAGAGGCGCTGGTGGGGCAGAGCGCCTAGAGCGGAGTGCCTGAGGCGACGGAGGTCACAATGTTGACTGCGGCCGCCAGTGGAGCGAACAGGGGGTCACCCCGTGGTGGCCGCGTGGTAGCGGCCCTTCCTTTTACACTGGCTGCATTATTTTTAACCCCAAAATCAATAAAAATATTGATTTTTTTGAATTTTTTTCTCGATTTTCAAGCCAGGGCAGAGTAGGCAAATTTTTTGCCTCAGAATGTAACTTTGACAGAAATGGTCATGCCTTATATGGAAATTAGGGGATTTGGGCCTTCCAGACTCAACCATGATGTCGGTTTTTTCCCAAGGTGCTTTGAGAAATAAATTGCCTTTAAATCCACATAAGAATCGCTGAAAAAAGCTTGAAACCCTCGACGCTCCAAAACTTCAGATACTCAAGAACAGGCTATAGCAGCAAGGCTCTGATACCATATTAGAATTCATAGAATTCAACCACCAAGATCCACTGCATGCAAAATAACCTGTTACAAAAGAAAATCTTGGAGCCAAGAATGTTCTGAAAGACAAAATGTTTATTCAGAGAGGGAATAATAAAATACAAAGAGATCAATCCTTATAAAGGAGATCGAACATCAAGTAGGTGGAGAAACCTAGGTTGCATGAATAATTAATAAAGAATTAATTATTGCATGCCTAAATTTTAGCTTAAGTAAACAAAAGACAAAAAGGTGGCTTAAACAATTAAATCAATAATGATTTAATTAATAAGTGAACATAGAAATACCTTTTTACTCTAACATTAACTCCCTTTAAAAATCTTCGTTTGGGTGGATATGTATCACCATTCTATCCCCAAGGATTTTATTATGTCTCATATGCAGATCATAGAGCTCATTTTTTATGTAGTGAAAATCCTTCTTAAAGGTCTTCTAGAGATTAAAATGCATGAGTCATTCTCTAGTGTGGAGAAACTCCAATTTCTAATTGAAGGATTCAAAGAACATGCTTCCATATTAGAGGCCACAATTTTTTAACTATGTAGTAAAGAAGGTGGAGGAGAATATATTAGAGGATTTGGTAAATAGATCTACAATAACACACATCTAGCCACAAGAAGACGCAAATTATTTTGAGAAGAATTTAAATGAAGGAATGGTCGTATACCAATTTTGTCATAGATGATCTATATCAACCAAAACTATTTAGGATCAGATAGTTGTTATAGAATCTCATATTGTACAATTGAGTAACACATTAGATTTAAAAAGGGACGCAAATGGTAATGGTAAGATTCATATAAAAAATTTATATATACTGTTGAATCTTTTAAATAATAAAAAAGAGAAGATAAAAAATGAGTTTTGTCATTTAAGAGATATTATAAATGTGAAACTTACTAGCATGGTGAATCTTTTTGAGGATTCACAAAAGCTTGATTAGTATACGAAGTTTTTGGATAGTACTAAGGAGGAAAATGATCTTCTTCTAAATATTGAGAGTTAGTGCAACATTTTGGCTTCTATGAGAAATGATTGGCAGTCCACTTTATCTTATGTTAAGTCCAATCACAAGCGCATCATACCCCCATCTAAGTGAGCTACTCAGTTTTTTTCGAGTAAGATAAATACATGAAGATAAGGAGAAGATTGTTGGAGTGCAGTTTTGGATTTTAAAATTCATTTTTATCATACTCTAAGAGAGAGTTGATGTAGATATGGGGAGAGATTTTTTAGGTTTTCTAATAAGTATTACACAGATGGATAAGTATTGTAGAATATTGTAAATGGTGTTTTGTGTTCTAAGAGAGTAATGCAGAGAACTTGGAGTAGTACAAAATTTGTATAGTAATGTAGAGACATCCTTTGTATTTGATGTCAAAGGGAGAGAAATATATTATTGATGAAAATGTATTACAAGTGTTTTCATCAATGAAAAAGAGGGATATTATTACAAATATGAGCAAATTTTGTCATTGATGTCAACTAAGGACTAGAAGCATGCGCTTATCTGTGTTCTAGTCTAATCTAGAGTGATGTTGTATCAAAATATTGAATATGTGTTGACATTTATTTATGGATATTTATGGTGATAGTTGTAGAGGACATATCTAGATGACTCATTTATGTTTCAAACAATTGAAGAAGTATTTCAAGTGTTCACAATAGATTTTGGCTAAGTATGGCTATTCCAGTGAATAATTTATTAAACAAGGCTTAGTGTTTTGGTTTATATTGTGCCATATTGATTCAAATTATGTTGAGATTAAAATATGATGTTGGTGGATGTAAGAATATTAGATTTCATATTTCATGTTCCTATTCCTTTCATAGTTGATTTGGTGATGGTTTGAGTGCAGCAATGCAAAGATAGTGTATGTATTTATTGGAATGCTTTTGCATTACTCTACCTTCTAAAGATTTGGTGTTGTAGTTCTTAGATATCATTTTTTGGTGTCAAAATATGCTATGTTTTGCATCCACAGGTGTTGTGGAGGTCCACATCATATTTTTAGTATGTTTCGTTGGCTTGCATTATCATCCTATCTTCCAAAGATGACTTGAGTAATTTTGATCCAAGTAGTAACATGCAGAGTCAATGGAAATGATTTGAGATCAATAGGAAGGTGTGCCAACATGGTGTGATGATTCAAACATCTTCTTTCCTTTATGCAATGCATTGGAGAATACATTTGGGGTCAGCTATTTATGTTCTACGTGTTACATATGATTAGGCCAACCTAATAGATGTTATTGAGTGATGTGGATGATATATAAGGGATAATATCTTTTGGAGGATTGTATGAGTTGCATAAGGAGTTGTGCATGTTGTTTGGTGCAAGTGCAAAGGTGCACATTTGTGGACAAATATAAATGAAGTCAAATTTAGGTTTTTACAGTTTAGTGAACTACAATCAACATTTCAGAAGATGTGCTTCTCTTCAGTTTGACAATCATATTTTATTATAATCAAATATATTGTATCTTTCCGCGTGGAAGTGATCTTCAGTACTTTTACAGTCCATTATATCTTGCAGTAAGGTTATACATTTTGGGTTGTAAGTCCAAATTAGGAGCAGTGAGATTTCCTGGCCAAGAGCCTAAGAAAATGTAATCAATTTTCATATAGTGCGAGTTCTTACCATGGTTTTTACTACATTGGGTTTTCCATGTAAAAAAATTGGTGTCCTTGTGTGTTTCTCTTTTTGTTTCAATTATTTATTTATGCACATGTGTTAATTGGAATGAATGGTAACGTTTTAATATATGCTAATTCACCCCCCACACCCCCCCCCCCCTCGACATCTAGANCCCCCCCCCCCCCCCCCCCCCCTCGACATCTAGAAGTGTTCAACACTTTATTCACTCATAGACCCATCTTTTCTTATTTGTAGATGTACACTCTACTTCAATATGGGATTGACTTTTTGTAAAGTAAAGATTTTTTCACTTATTTAATTTCCAATGGTCCATATCATTATCGTTCTTCAAATTCTGAAATTATATCATTTGGGTACCTATTTGATAGAGATAACAAATGTGTGTATAGATCCTAGAGTGACCGCCAAGCACATCTTCACCAGTAGATTGCAATTGTATAAGACCATTAACTATTTGTGAGATCCCACCTAATGACCAATATTCTTCTACCATATCATACAATTCGATCCAAGTTGGGGAATTGGAGATTCAACAACATGATAGATTGAATTTCATACACTCCTCCATGAACAAACTTGTGTTGCTTATCATGTAAGGGTCATGATTGAGAACAGTGTCTTTGCTGACTTCTTGAGTGATTCTAGCAATAAAAAATAATTTCAAAAGAAATTTTAACAATTGACATGGATCGCATTTCCCTTCTACCTAGCAATTATGTGTGTTTGTCGATCAAAGATAAATGAATTTTTCAATGATTGTAGTTAACTTTATGTTTTCACTACTATATGAATGTCATCACTTTAAATTTAAATTTTTGAATTCTAATACGTCCTAAGAATCTTTAAATGATCTTCTTTTATTTTATTTTTTGAATGGTCTTAAGCTTTAGAATGGATGTCTCACACAAACAAGACACCAAGAAACTTTTTATCCTATGTAAAATATTTTAATTAAGACTATCTAGAACTTATTATAACATGTTTTTAACTTTCATGAATTTATTTTAAAAAGCAGAGGTTGAAATTTTGAAAGCTAATGCTGCTTCCCACATCACATCGTCACCTGAAACATTTTCAAAATATGACCAAATAATGAGAAAAGAATATTGTTTGGCCTTTTCTCTCATTCATCCACAGCAATAATACTCAGTTTCAAATTGTGTGGCCGTCCGAAAATATCGCTGAATGTTCTTAGCCGTTCCTTGACTTGGACAACAAGGAAGTCTACGTTTCTGTGATAATAGTCACTCAATAAGATAATAAAATCTCTATAAAAGAACGAACAAACAATTATTCCTTAAGGAAGTGACATTTTGTTGACATCTCTGAGTGTGATCAATTTTGCTAGTGTTGGTCATTAAAATTTTGGGTAAATATTCTTACTGCTTTTTTGAGAGGGTTTATGCGTTTCTTGTTTTTTTATGAATAAGAGAAAAAATAGAGAGTTGGTGTTTAAAAATTATGTGATATAAATGTATGGATGTGGATAGTTTTAATTTTGATTGTTTTATTATTATTTTCATCTATAAAAGATGTGGATTGAAAAACTTCAAAAAAAATAATTTTAAGGTTAACAAAATGAATGAACATATGTGGTGGACATGGATCTTTTATTCTTGAACAATATCTACCTCTTATGTGTTCAAGTTGAGTTATGTCAACCATACATATCTTTGATCAAAATGTTGACATGAGTCCACTCTCAAATTTGATAAGAGACATTCATGAAGTGCACCTTGGTACTTAAATGTATTGAATGGAGTAGAGATATAAAATAATAGCACCTTCAATGATATTTTATATTGTGTTAAACAATATTGAAAGGCTTACCAATAGCTATATTCCTCCCTAGCCTCATAAATCTACTTATTTGTTGGAAGCAAGGGATGACAAAGAGGGATTTTATGTAGAGAGCAAGCTATAACATAAACAGGTTGCTTGATGTTGACACATAAGGGCTTTGTGGCATGTGTGAAGAGAATGTAGAATTTTTCTTTATCATCATCTTCATTAAGTTGTCTGTGTAATTTCAAAGAGAAGGTGCGATCCTCATTTAGTTTGTTGTATTTTATTTTTTCTAGAAGTTTTATGGGTTTCTTGGTTTTTGTGAATAAGAGAAAAAGAATTAGCACATTAAAAAATATGGGATCATAAATGTAGGGATGTGGACAATTTAAAAAAAAAATTGTTTTATTCATTGTTTTGATTCATAAAACATGTGGATTTGAAACTTTTTAAAAAAAAAAATAAGGTCAATAAAATGATTGAACATGCATGGAGCCCTTATTCTTGAACAATATCTACCTTTTATGTGTTCATATTGACTTATTTCCACCATGCAATCTTTGATCAAAATGTTGTCTCACTTGATTGTTATCACTCCACACTCAATATTGATAAGACCACATCTATCAAGTGCACCTCCTAATGCAGTCAAAGACACAAAATCCCCAAAGGAGATGTCAAATCCTTGCAGTAGTTATCAACATAGAGGAAAACAACAAGATTTGCATCCAAACAAAAAGTTTTATAAATCAGAATTTCTTTATACATGTCGGGTTGTAAGGCCTTCCCAGTTCAAGTCAAGTACAAAGAAAACCTAACAAAAAACCCAACTCAAACCTATTCCAGATCTTCCTAAGTCTCATAACTATCCTCTAATAGCTTCTCTTCTATTCAACCCCTCTCTAGACTTGCTCCCCCTCAAATGATCACAAGCCCTAAATTTATACAAAACCACCAATAGGTCTGCCTCAACCAACTTCACATATCCCAAGAAACATTTCTAGACCCAATCGGCCTTAACCAAAATTAAATACAACATTTAATTTGTTTCTCAAGGAACTATCCAAAAATCAAGTTGGCAACACATAGATCCACCTAGGAAATCACACCATTCAAAACCAATGATCAGATCAACGACCCCAACCACAATCAATCAACCAGTTAGCTCCAAGAACTAGTGTCATGAAGAACAGAAACAACCTAATAAGGAACAAAAAGATCTCTAGAATCAGATTCTACTAACAGAAAGCAATGAACCCTTTTCATCACTCCTTCCAAGCATCTCCCCAGTTCAACCGATCTTAGAACCTCAGAAGACTGCCTGAAGCAAGAAACTTCTTTCTAAACCCAGTCACATAATTCAACCGAACTCTAGCATGGTAACTTGGTTTAGAAAGAAGTTTTTGATGTCTTAGTTGAGTTACATATCATGAATGCACCTTTTGAAGATCCACATAACTCAACTAAGACATCAAAAACACTAATCGATGATAACTCACTACATTTGGTTATCAAGAGGACAACTGTCCAATAAAGAATCAACAATATCTCACAAACTAGTCCACCAAAAGAAGCGCTATCATAGACATAGAATCTATGAACAACAAGGAACAAAAACTCTTGACCACTCCTTTCCAAGACCTCAACAGATTGACTACTCATAGGATCTTCAATTTTTTTTTTATCAAACTAGGAACTTCATCAACCCAAAAGGAAACAACTCCTAAATTATGCAAGTTCTTAAAGAACCCAAGATGCTCCTGCATCAAACACCCGAGCTAAATCAAAAATTGTGTCTGACACTTAGACTCCATAATAAAATCTGAACTCAACCACTTTATCTTAACCATCGGTTTCCCAATCGTCAAGGTAAAAAACACAAATCTTCCCACAAGCAACCTCTACTTCCTCTAAACTACTGTAACCAACCAGTAAACTCACCTACCAACAAGAACAAACTGATCAACATCAACATCACAATTCATTAGATATGTACTCTCCTTCATAGAAAATCATGCAACTCATCACATAACTTATCCTCATGAGCTTCAAGGAACCCAAGATGCTCAACCTCACCATCATCCACCTCTACATCCTTCTACAACTGTAGAACACAAGTAACTGTTTGAAATAATAGTCTACCATCACAAGTGAGAGGGGGGGTGAATCAGTTGTGAGATATATTATTAAACATTAAGCATTATAAACCAAAAATTTAATCCAAATGATAACATAGTAAATACAACACCATAACACAATCCTTTGTTGTAGAGGAAACCCTTTTAAAGGTAAAACTCCTATGGGAATTAGCACCCACAAATGATGTACTAAGAGTATAGTAACCCTGCTAAAAGATTTATCCCTTTTAGGAGCTTATTAATCCATTACAGTACATAGTCCCTACTAAAGGACATACCCTATTAGGAGTCAAGAGTAACAATAGGATCACTACCCAGACACACTACCTAAAGAAGGTTAAATCCACCTTCAAGACTTACTGTCTGAAATACAAGTGTATATAAGAAATATACAATCCAGTGAACTATCTAATAGCAACTATCTTTTCTTGATCAGCTCCAATGAAGTCTCTAAATCATATCCTCTGCTCTACCTCTAGAAGAATTTGCATAAACAAGCTCATAGCTTCCACACATTGTTGTTACCACACTTCCATAAAAGAAAACAATATTTATTTTATATAGATTTACAATAAGAAAATAGGTCGGCCAATTAAGGCTTCCCCAATGCAAAAATAATTACTTAACCCCTTGCTAAGACACACATGATACCTATAACAAGTAAAAATCAATTACAATCCATCAAACATAATCCAAGATCTGTAATCCACACTTGCAATCCACAATACACGCTACATCTCCAAAGATGACCCCAAAGAGATCTCCTCCAGAGCACATGCCACAACTGATGTCACCAAGATTCATGCTACCGAAGAATCATAACAAACATTCCTCAACATGTCTCCTGACATTCCCCAAGCTCACATAACATGAATCCATATTGTACACAAGTTATCCTCAAAACATAGAGACTAACTCTGTCAAAGATCACTATCACAGTCCAATACCCATTCTTCACTAAAAAATCTATGATTTATCAATCTAAAATATTAAGCCATGTGACCTTAGAAATAAGATCATAACATATCCCTATATACATCATCATCTTCACTCATTCTGAATCAACCATACAATACCTGTACACTTTTGTTAGTCATCAAGAAACAATAATAACCAATATGTTCTACCTCCATAGAAACATATGTTGACATTAGTGACAAAACATGAATGCCACTAACAACATCAGAAACCAATTCCAACCATCTCCCCCTTTTGCATTAATGGAAACATATGGGAGAATCCATCGACCTAAAAGTATTCACTCTCAATACAATCTTCTCAATATCCTCAACACAACTCTCCCTAAAATAGTAGGGATTTTTACATAGAATCTCTCCCCCTTTGACAACAATGGAAAAGGGTGACATAACTCTTCTTATGATGATCTTTCCTCTGCAAGATCTATCTTTTTCAAATCTTCATGCCTCCAATAACTAGGTGCAAAATCACCCAAATGTATTCTAAACTATTCTTGTAATAACTCCCGCTGAGGATTAGATCCATACATCAAGTCCAGAAAATGATATAGCTCTGAAAGACACTAGATTGATACATTCCTGCATCAATTTAGTTCTTGCAAGGAGGGGCTCTCACCCCAAGCATACCTCTAAGATAATCAAAGGAATCCTTTGGAAAAGGTTTTGTAAATATAGCTTCTATCTATTCCTTTGTGCTGATATACTCCTATCTAATCTCCTTCTCTACAACCTTGTCTCTCAAGAAATGACACTTAATGGAAATATGTTTAGTCTTTTAATGCATAACTGAATTCTTTGATATATTCACTGTGCTAGTGTCATCACAATGAATAACAACTAGCTCATCAAAAATTATCCCAATGTCCTTCAGCATTTGCTCCATCCAAACAATTTGTGTGCAATTTATAGCAGCAACAACATACTCTGATTCAACAGTAGATTGAGTGATACAGTCCTGCTTTTTAGTTAACCAAGAAACTAATTTTTTCCCAAAAAAGAATGCACCACCACTTGTACTCTTTCTGTCATCAACATTTCCTTCCCAATCAACATAAATATAAGCATGCAAATCAAAATAATCAAATTTCTTATACTATAAGCCATAATCCAATGTTCCTTTCAGATATCTAAATATTCTTTTCACAACAACAAGGTGTGTCTCTTTAGGATCTTCTTGATATCTTGCCACAATTCCAACTGCATTAGCAATATCTGGTTTTGTGTGAGTTAGATATTGTAAGCCTCCAATCATAGATCTATACTTTGTCTTAAAAATACTCTGAGATTCGTTAGTATTAGTAAGCTTGTGACCAATAACCATAGGTGGTCCAACAGGTTTACAATCTCCCATTCCAAACTTTTTCAACCTTTCTTTAAGATACTTGGTCTAAGAAATAAATATACCATTCTTGTTCTCATTAATTTTCAGTCCAAGGAAAAATTTCATCTCAGCAATCATTGACATTTCAAATTCATTTTCCATTTCCTTAGATAATTTTTACTCATTACATAATTTCCTCTAAAAATGATATCATCAACAAAACCTTCAACTATTATAACTCCATCTTCACTAGTTCTTAAGTACAAATTACTGTCTGCATTACCTTTTCTGAAACCAAGGCAAAGTAGATACCTATCCAATCTTGCATAGCATGCTCTAGGTGATTGTTTCAGTCCATACAAAGCCTTCTTAAACTTGCAAACCATATCCCCATCTTCTGTCAGAGGAAATCCATTAGGTTGTTCAATATATACTTCCTCTTCTAGATCTCTATTTAGAAATATAGATTTCACATCCATCTGATATAGTTTGAAGTCTTTGTGTGCAACATAAGAAAGAAATAATCTTACACCCTCAGGCCTAGTAATAGGACCAGATGTTTCTTCAAAGTCTATACCTTCTTGTTGCGAATAGCCTTTAAAAACTAGTCTTGCCATATTTCTTACAACCAATCCTTCTTCATTCATGTTGTTTCTAAAACCCACTTAGTCCCTATAAACATTGTTGTGTTTAGGTCTAGCAACTAGTTCCCAAGTGTTACTTTTCTTTATTTGTTCCAGTTCTTCCTGCATAGCCTTAGTCAAAGATTCATCTCTACATGCCTCATCAGTAGATTTTGGTTCAACTTGAGAAATCAAACAAGTTTCATCTCTTAATCATGATCTTGTCATCATGCATTTATTTGCATTGCCAATAATTTGATCTTCAGGAAGGTTTTTCCTAACATACCTCAGAGCCTTAGTTATTTCAGTAGGATCATTTGAGTCATCTTGACATACCTCGATCTCATGGTCAATCTCAAAAGGTTCTTCTTGATCTGTAGTAGCCTCCTTGATCTCTTTAGTCTAATTACAGTCACATATTCTTTCCTGAATCTGGAACTTTTCATCAATCCTCATATTAGCACTTTCAATCATCTTCCTCAATCTCAGATTGAAACATTTATAATATTTTCTCTTAGTGGAATAACCAAGGAAGATTCCTTCATCACTTCTAGCATCAAACTTTCCTATCTCATCATCTCTTTTGATATAACATTTACTACCAAATATTCAAAATATTTCATAGTAGGAGTATGATTAAACCATAATTCATAAGGAGTCTTACTTGTACCTTCTGTTAGCACTTGCAAATTTTTCATGGTTCCAAGCTCTTTCCCCTTGTCTCTACAATTATTTTTGGCCTCTGGCTAAAGCCCTAAGTCTTGTTGTGTAAAAATTTGGCTAAAACCCTAAACCCTCAAGACTTGTTCTAAATTCATGTTACTTTTCCAGGTCACTTAAGTCAAGTTTTAAGTCATGTGCACGCTTTTCTAGGCATTTATCTCTTAATCTCATAACCTTGATCAAATATTATTTTTCATTCAGCGATCAAGCATAGGCCCTCGATCAAGTTCTCTTTAATTTTTCATCTTACGGATGCCGCGTAATCTCGGGATAAAAGTCAAAGTCATGGAATATTTGGAGATTTCGCACACACCGTAGATATTTCTCTGTCTTGATCTTGATCGTGTGGTTGGCGCTAAGTCTCAGAATGTAACCTGATTCAAGGATTTTATTTGGAGATTCAGACAGATTTTTCTCTAAATCTTGTGATCTAACTGTGCTCTTGGCAGGGATATCTTTCCTCTTTGGTCGTTGAATCTCTGAATGACTCAAGGGTTAAGTTCTTTGTCTTGAGATTAAACACGGGCCATAGATATTTGGTGGAGGAGCACCCTAAATTAACCAAGTGTTCCTATGGAACTTACGGTTCCCATTAAGGTCCTACGAGGCCTATAGTTATGTTAGAACAAATATGTTAATCATTGGACCCCTTGTAAGACCATAGTTCCAAGATTGGCACCCTATCAACCCTTGGTCAACTATTGGTCATTAATGGTCCAAAACCCTAGGAATATGTTTTTTTTTTTTTTAGGTTTTTCTTGTTTGGATCCACTAGGGATCACAAAAATAATGTTGAGACCAAGTTTGGTCATCAAATTTGCAAAATTGCAAAATATGCTAAAGTTGCTCAAAAGTTGTCAAGCAACTTTTGACCAAACTTAACAACTATTGTCAAAAAATTGTAAAACAACTCCCAAAGGGATAATTAGTTCAAATATGTTATGTAACCATTGGGAGTGCCTATGAAATCCTTTTCAGGTGGGTGGTAGGCTAATTATGTAAATTTGGCATTTGAAATCAATAAAATATAACCATTTCTCTGCAAAACTCGAGGACAGTCGATCAGTACGAATTTGTACAAATAGAAGGAAATGAAAGTATAACACCTAGAGTTTTTCTTGTGATCCTTCTTTAATTTTCATTTTTTTTCATGTGTTGATCAATCATACTTTTAAAGTTATTGAATTTGCAATCCCACTGCCTGGTTTGTAGGCCCTAAATCAGGGTTTTTCAAAGAATTGAGTGTATTTCCTTTTTCCACCATGGGAATTCAATGACCCTTGGTGGATAGCATGTTTTTATTATTTTATTTAATAATTTTCAGGATAGATTCACCAAAATGCAGGGAGATGGGGTTTCCATGATGCCCTAGATGTATATCACTATGTATGCACCATTCCAGAATTAGGACAACAATCATAACTCTTGGTTGGGGATTCATCAGAGGCCCTAAATTAGTGGAGGAGACCTTTGTACACACCCTCACATGATCCAATCATCACTTTGGGAATTGGATGTATTCATAAGGTACTTGTAGTGCAAGTGTAGGCCTAATTAGCCCTAATTACAGAAGTAATTTGGTGTGTCTTCCTGTCTCTCTTTCACTTTCATGTTTTGGGACTCAAGTCCAAAGTCTTAGGCCATAAAGGGTGTCTGAATCCCTAATTAGTTAAGGGGTTTATGTTGAATAATCTTATTTAAGATCAATTTTCCTTCGGGAAAAGGCTACAAGCCTAGTATTAGGTTTGTGAAGCAACTATGTCATATGGGTTGCAAGTGAGTGAAAGAACCATTGGAACTATTTTTTAGGGACATAAATAGACCTCACCTATGAGAATAGGTCACCCATGTTCCCATAAGCCACTTTTGGGGTATTGTTGAGAATTTGGGTCAAGTGCTTGTGAAGCCACTCTTGGTAGTTGGTGTTGTAGGATTGGTGAAACCTAGTGATTAGGTTGCGCTTGGGATTTTGGGTTGTGATAACCTTAATCTAGTCCTTTCACACACTTGTGATAAGTGTGAAGCACTTCGGCCTTAAAGAGTTGGTGTCTTGGGGGTGCATTGCCCTATTTGAGTCATTTGGAGGCTTCCTACTGCCCACTTTGCATCAATATTGTTCTTTCCTTGTTCTTATCATGTGGCCTACGTGTAATATCTAAGAAGACTCAAGGGTTAATTTTTTATCTCATGACTTGGCATTCTCTTCAGTCGTGTGATCTCATAATGGACCCAAGTTAAGCTCAAATAAGGGTTAAGTTGGCCTAGTCGTGTAATCTTGCAATAAAATGATCAAGTACCAATATATAATGAGATTTAACATGAACCATTAATGCAAACGAAGATCTAGGGATGGCACGTAATCTTGAAAGTATATAAATATTTATAGATTTCACGTGCATTATTGATCTAGATTAGATCTTTTGGCTGTCTCATAATCTCAGAACAAACTCTGTGGTTAGCTTTTCCTCTCGCGACTTATTTTTTCTTTCAGTCACTAAATTTTGGGATAGACTATAGTTAAGAGCCTGATTCAAGTTAGTCAAAAAAAATTTCATGGAAAGGATCGTGCTAATTTTTCAGAGAAAAGATATGAGGGCTTGCGCTAGATCTCTGAATGTAATCAGAGTTTAGGAAATGTTTTGCGACTTGGCGATCTCTTTAGTCGCGCAATCTCCAGACGCACCTTAGTTAAGATAAAGTTAAGCATGGGTTGCCATGATCAAATCAGAACTGTAGATGCTATGTTGATCTTGTGGCATGTGTGTAATCTCCCAATGTACCTAGAGTTAGTGAAATTGTTCAATGACTTAAATATTACACAGTCGCGCAATCTCTAGATTAAATCAGCGTTAAAGATGAGTAAGAGGCTAGTTAGAGGAAAAGTACAGATGAAAGGTTGAGAGAATGGCCGACACTATCCGTTGATCACAAAGATGAATATTTTTAGTCATCAAGGCATTGCACCTTGAGGCCACATGTCCCAGGTGGGTCCAGAGCAGCATCAGGGTAATTGTGTTAAAGACCAGTCAAGTCATTTTTCATCCAACACTGGGCGTGAAGACTCAATGAAAAGTTTCTCAAGATCTAAATATCAAGGAATTGTGCTTGCTTGATGCATTTCCAGCTCAGTTAGCATGGTTCAGAAGATAGCATGGATTTCTCAGAGCCATTAGTTAAGCGTCATGTGGAGGTCAGGAGGACCAGTGTTTCCGAGTTGTCAGGAGTGCCAAGTTGTAAAGTAAGTAAAGGATAGATAAGTTTGTGAAGATCATGTGGCTGGTGTAATGCATTATGAAGAAGATGTGCATGATCTAACAATTAAGGAATTATGCCTACACGATGCATGGGAGGATCTGTGTTGGGATTGGTTAACTTAAAGTTGATCGATGGTCATGTTTTAAAAGTTGAGAAAGGACTTGATCTTGGCCATTGATGTGTTTAATGCCAGAAAGATTAATCATTGTAATGGTAATTTTAATTTTTTAAAGGTCTCTAAAGGTTTTTTTTCATGGTTGCATGTTATCGAATTTGTAGGGGAGTGGCTTGAGGTCTTCTTTTCCCATGACCAGTTTTAATGGAGTTGTTTGAGTGCCTGGGGATGTTTTCTATGGTCTTGGAAGAATTCAATGCAGCATGGTGGTATCAGATGTTTCTGGTCTAATTCTTATTTTGGGATGTTTCTTCCCATGCTGTGAGTGCTCTGCATTTATGAGATTAGATCTTTTCTTGTGACTTGACGAGTGATATGTCGGATCAGATATTTTTGTGATATTTTAGAGAAAGATCAACAGGGAAGAAGGACTATTCTTAATTACTGAGAAGGGCTGCTGTCAGAAAAACCCTCTTCTAGGGTTTTCCTTCTCCTATTTATCCCTCTCTTTTCTTGGTTATAAGGGTTCCAAAAATTTTGGCTTCTAAAATGTGAATCCAAGGTTTTGGTTCCAGGGATATAGCAGATTCATGTTAGATTATAATTCATGATAAGATAGATAGTTCTTTGATCTTTTTCAAGTTATTGAATGGTGTAATCATTTGGTCATATTGTTATAGACTTTTGACTCATTATAATTAATATAAGTGTCTCAATTTAAAGTCTCTCCTTGGCTTTCATTGTATGAGTTTTGGATTTTATAATCTAGTACATAGAGTTATCCATGTATGTGTTCTATTCCATAGTTCTTATTTAGGATTGGATTAAAGTATACTTTGGGTAGAACATAAATTCATTTGATTTATATGCATAAGGATGTTATAAGTAAGTGTATGATCTAAGATATTTGTGTTTATGGATATGAGTCTTGGTCAATAAGTTGTCTTCTGTTCCACTATTTGGATTTGAAAGATTGCCCAATGGATAAGGCATTGATCAAGAGCTAGTTTACTCTTTGTTGATGCATGTCTAATAGAGTTTGGTTATGTTCTCCATTTTAAACATCAAAACCATATTCAAGTATCTATTATTTGTGGTTGGTCTTTGTTGTCCTATATGATAATTGAGAGTCAATGAATGTTTGGTTATTATTCAACACTTTCTTCTCATAGATTTGTTGTCAAATCCAGAAGTAAGTGAAGAGTTGTAAAAGTTATATAAAATTTGGATTAGGTGCGCTCGCCTTGGTTTAGTAGAGCCAGAAATGTAGAGGGAAGTCTTGTCCCTATAGTTAGACCACTTTTCTTATAGAGGTTTCATACTTGGAGCTAACCACTCCTTAAATTAGTCTCAAGGCATATTGGTAGCTTTAAGTAGCATAAAATTTTTCAAACACCAACAAAATGGCGACTCTGCTGGGGACTAGAGTGTAGGAAAGTGTCTTAATTGACCAGTAAGTTGGCCATTGGAAGTATATAGTTACCTTTTTTTTATACTTTGTCTTGTGAGTGTCCTTTCTGCCATATTTGTTCTGGTAAGTGTTGTATTTTCCCAACTTGTTGGGTGGCGACTCTGAAGATTATCTGCAGTAGTGTTGAGTAACATATTTCATTTTATACACAATTTCTTGATATGAGTCATAGGAAAAATAGAGCTTGGGTGAAGAGAAATCCTAAAGATAAGATGGAGGATGAAATTTCAACTACCTCTAAGGCTAATCATCCAAGGAAAGGAAGGAAAAATAGAATTGTCACTCAAAATGAGAGATAAGTGGAGAACACAAGAATAGAAGAACCAATCCACCATAGTCATCAAGGTAATTCATCATAATATGAAGAAGTTTCTGATTTGGGATTGGGTGCTTATGAATATTTTCATTCCCCTAGTGAGAAGGAGATTGCAAGATTTGATACTACTCTCCCTAATTCTGATAGTGTGGCAAAAGAGATTGTTGAACTGGATAGGGGAATCCAGGAGCAAATTACCATCAGACAAAGAAGAGAAAAAGAAAAGGAAGATAAGAACAGACATGATCAATTTTTTCTTGAGAAAAAGAGGTAGAAATTGTTGAGGTTGGAGGTGATGGACCATGTTAAAGAACCTGAACAAGCTGAAGAGGAAACTGTCATCCAACAAGTCCTTACTACCCAAGAACCTAAGAATAAAGTTAAGCAAAATGTGACAGGCATTCAAATAGATGAACCTTTGAATCCAAATGTTGCATTAGATCAAATGTCCAATTTGGATACTGATCTATAAAGGGATAGAATGGAGAAATAAATCATAGCTAAAGAGCTTGAAAAGGCCGAGTTGGAGGCTTCTTCCATATAAATGAAGAAGAAGGTGGATTTTATTAGACAGACTTCTAGGCAAGCTGGTGCCGAGGCAGCTACAACATCAAATGCCAAGGCATCTTCTTCTCAAAATGACAATCCTTTTCCAAGGAGGCCAACTCATGCATAAAGGTACAAACATTTTTCCTTCATTGATATTCCTGGTTATCCAAATGTAGTTCCAAATGAAATTAGAGATAAACTTCCCAATTTTATTGGGAATAATGTTATTACTTGTGAAGACCATGTGAAAATTTTTATTGATATGATGGATGAATATGAAATCATGCATGAGGATGTATTAATGAAGATGTTTGTGCAATCTCTAGATGAGGATGCTAGGGATTGGTTTAGGGGCTTGTCTTTTGGCTCTGTAGGGTCTATGGATGAGTTAAAGAGTTGTTTTAAGTAAGAATATGGTGAGAAGACAAATGAAGGCTTTATGCTAAATGAGTTCAATAACATCAAGAAACATTAGAATGAGGATGTTTCTAAATTTAATACACAAATAAAAGAAAAGCCTGATGGTAAGATCGACTCCCGACCCTTTAAAACAAAATTTTGTCAATGCATGTGATGATGTCTCATGGTGCACGGCTTGTCAATAACCACACAACCCTGATTATTGTGCAATTGCTTTGAATATGTCTACAAATGAGGCACAACAAGAGAGAGAAGAAGAGGATCAACTATATGATGAAAGTGGTTGTGCAATGAATTATTCACTCTTAAAGAGTGAAGAAGAGTCTGATGACGAAAATGAAGGTCAATACTTGTTTTCATCTGATGAAGATGAAGAAGGGATTAATGACATAAGGTGCAATGCTACGAGGGGTAATGAGCCTTTTGCAATAAGAAGACCCTCAAATGAAGAAATTGCACAAATTAATGTAGATATGGTTACTCAAGAAAGGAGTAATTACAATTTGAGAAGTAGAGGAGTGGGAAATGTTGATGGTAGGCCCTCTAGAAAGTGAGAGCTGGAAGAGGTTGAGAAAATGAGAAAATCAAAGAATAAATCTGAAAACAAAGTGAAAGAATCAGAGGCGATTGTCTCAAAAATTCCCCAAGTTTTCTTAAGTACAAATCATATGAGTACTCCTGCAGGAGTTGTAGATCCATTTTTCTTAACTTTAGTCATAAATGATAAGAGGCTAAAGAACTGCATGATAAACTCCCGAGCATCAAATACTGTCATGCCAGTAGAAATAATGAAGTCATTAGGACTGCAGGTTGATTCTCCTCATGGGAGATGTCAAGCAATGGACTCTAGAGAGGTACTTGTCATAGGTACCATCAAGGCTCTGCCCTATAGAATAACTGCATGCCCAGAGGAGATGCTAACAATTAGTGTGTTAGTAGTGGATATTCCTCCTCAGTATGGAATGGTCCTATAAAGGAAATGGAGTGCCTCAATGGGAGGAATAATTTAATGTGATCTCTCATTGGAAATCTTTGATATTACCACTCAAAGTGTCAAGGTATCCATAGAAATAAGAACCCCTCACATGATTGAGGAAGGTGATGATAGTAGTATGAACTATTTCTTGGATACTGACATTGGATCTTTCCAAGTCCAAGATGGGAAGATTGGGGGAGAAAATCAGCGTGTGTTATTTACTAAAGAAAAGGATAATTTGGCAGACAACAATGACTTGTGGAAAATGTACTTTGATGGTGCAAGCTTAAAGGAGGGAGCAGGTACAGGAGTTCTATTTATAACTCCTAATGGTAAGACCTACAACTTCTCATCCACTTTGTTGTTCACATGTACTAATAATATTGTAGAGTACAAGGCCTTGTTTATTGGACTAAGGTTGGCTTCAAGACATAATATAAAGAATCTCAGGGTAATTGGAGACTCTAAATTGGTAATGTCTCAAATAAGATCTAAATATGCTTCAAAAAATTAGAGACTAAAGAAGTATAGGAATGTTGTATGGGATGAAATAGAGAATTTTGATGCTTTTCACATTGAGTGGATGGATAGGAATAAAAAAAAAATGGAAGAATTTTTGGCTAACATTATTTTATGGCTAGAAGATATTACTTTTGTAAGAATCCCTAAGATTGAATTTCAATCTAGGCCTTCTATCCAAATAATATTGAAAGCTGGAAATTTTTCAAAGATGATTTAGATATTCTGAGATTTTTGTACTGTGAATCAGATTTTGGAAGTAAAGAAATGTATTTTAGTGGGTATGTAGAGACTGTGGATGGTAAGGATATTGTTTTTTAGTAAAGAGGTCCTACAACTGAAGTCAAACAGAGTTCCCAAAGGATTGGTTGTGCTTGAAAAGGATTTTGACAATAAGGACAAGTTCTTTTCTACAAGGACTGTGAACAAGCCTGAGGACTTGGAGGAAGTGAATTTGGGGACAGATGAACATTGGTAAAAATATTTCCTCTAAACTCAGAGAGTCATTGGTTAACCTTCTCAAAAAATATAAACATGTCTTTGCATAGTCTTATGATGACTTGAAGGCATACAAAGTGGATATTTTCCAACATGAGATTCCTTTGAAGGAAGGCACAAAAACTTTCAGGAAGAAATTAAGACCTATCAATCCCACCTAGCACTGAAGATGCAAGAAGAATTAAAGAAGATGAGGGATGCTAGAATAATCAAACCAATAATACATTCAACATGGGTATCAAATTTGGTACTATTAAGAAAGAAAAATGGTGATATCAGACTTTGTGTAGATTTCAGGAACTTGGACATCAATTCATTAAAGGACAACTATGGGTTGCCTAACATGGAAGCTATGTTACAAAGAGTCACTAGATCAGAATTGATGTCTATGTTGGATAGATTTTTAGGGTACAATTAGGTCATGGTCAAGGAATTAGAGCAATTCAAGACTGCATTCACCACACCATGCGACACTTATGTGTATGCCTGAATGCCTTTTGGCTTAAAAAATGTTGGGGCAACATTTCAAAGAGCCATGGATGTGGCATTTGTAGATTTTATAAATGATTTTCTAGCTGTAGTGTACCTATATGCAAAATAGATGTCCAACTACTCTAAATGAGATATTAATTAATCTAACTAATAAATCAATCTAAATGCAAACACAATGAAGATTACAAGTTTAAATGAAGCAAAACAATAAAGTTACCTTCACCTACCCAATGCAGCTTGTCTCCATTGCCCTCCTAGCTTTGGTTTCTTGAATGTATGTTGAGCTCTTAGATTTCCAAATGAAGCTCTTTTGTCCAAGATGCTGCCAAAGTGTCGAGATTGTATGAATGAATGCAAAATGGTCTAAAACCTTGATTATGCAAATGGATGATGGAATGCTTGTGAAAATGCTTGATTTCTTGAATGCTTGAATGCTTGAATGCTTGATCACTTGAATGCTTGAATGCTTGATTACCTATTAGCTCACAAAGGGAAAATGATGCTCCTTTTATAGGATTTTGGAGGACCTAAGCCTAGGTGGCACAATCCTAGGGTGGAGAATGAAAGGTGGAAGATCCTAGGGTTGCTATTTGACTTGGTTGAAGGGGTTGAGAGAAAAGGGGATATAGTTGGAATGTGAGAGGAAGAATAGGGAGGATGTTCCTCCTACATTGACATAGGGGAGAAGAAGATGGAAGGGAAAGACACATGTCAAGT
>MU224858.1:834266-848212 GCA_018584345.1 Thuja plicata
TTAATTAAATCACTTTTAATAGGACTAATTTAGAAGACCTAGGATAAGAAGAATAGACTATAGTGAATTTACCTAATAAATATAATAATTTATTAAATAAATAGAAGAAATAAACATTAATTAAATATTTAATCAATTCATCAAGTCAATATTAATTAAATAATAAATATTTAATTAATTGATTAATCAATGAAGCCATTTGTTAGTGTATACAATACCAAGATGACCTTACTGCCGATTCAATAAAAGAGGAACAACATTGTGGTCATCTTGAGAAAAATTTTAATAGAGCCTTGGAATATGGGGTTTCCTTTAACCCAAAGAAGTGTGTATTTGGGGTGACAGAAGGAAATATTTTGGGGCACATTGTGTTTAGAGATGGAGTAAGGATTGATCTTGAAAGGGTAGATGCAATTGGCAAGCTCCCTCAGCCCAATAATGTTAAGGGCATTCAATCCTTCTTTGGACAGGTAAATTTCTTGAGGAGATTTATTACTAATTTTGCTGAAACCAGTATTCCAATGTCAAGGATGATGAAGAAAGGAGCCAAGGTAGAATGGGTTCAAGAAGCATGCAAGGATTTTTCAGATATCAAGAAGGATATCAAGGATGCTCCAGTCCTAAGAACAATAGATTATGGTAAGCCTTTGAAAATTTTCTCATTTTCTTCATATAATATTGTTGCTGCAGTATTATTACAAAAGAATTCAGAGTGTTTTGAGCAGCCCATTTCCTTTTTCAATAAGTCCTTGCAAGCAGTAGAACTTAAATATGACATCATGAAAAAACAAGCTTATGCTTTAGTCAAAGTTGTTAAAGCTTTTAGGTGTTATTTGGTAGGGCCAACTATAGTTGCTTATGAGCCTAGTGTTGTTGTGAAAGATATTTTAGTCCAATAGGAAGTGTCAGGGAGGAGATGTAGATGGATAAACAAGATTCAAGAATTTAACATTGATATCCATATTACAAAGTTGCTTAGGGGCATGGCACTTGCAAAAATCATGGCCCAAATAAATTTGGATGCCAATCACATAAATATGTTGGAGGAGGACCAAATGCCCTATATTTGTGATATGGATTGTTATGACTAGTATAAGGATATTGTTGAATATTTGCATAAAATGGTTTTGCCCCCTGACATGGATGAAAATGGGAAAATGATAGCTAAGTTGCATGCTGTTAAGTATGGAATAATTCAAGGACAACTATGGTGGAGGAGAAATGATGGAGTACTACTCAAATGTGTCAATTTTGATAGATCTAAGAGCTTGATGGAACAATTGCATGATGGTGCATGTGGAGGCCATTCTATGGCTAAGACTACTACACACAAAATTATTAGATCTAGTTTTTGGTGGCCAACTATCTTGAAAGATGCCCATAGTTATGTTAAGATATGTGATGTCTACCAAATATTTGCAAGTAGGCTCAAGTTTGGGGGAAATTTGCCTTTGAAGCCTGTTATAGTGGAAGCACCTTTTCAAAAATGGGGAATGGACTTCATTGGTGAGATTTCAAACAAGTCAAGTGGAGGTCATTCATGGATTTTAGTAGCAACTGATTATTTTACTAAGTGGGTTGAAGCAATCCCCACTAGAAGAGCTACTAATAAGACTGTGATTGACTTCATGCTGCAAAATGTCTTGACTAGATTCAGATACCTAGAGAGTATTGTGGCAGATAATGCAATGTACTTTAGATCAGAATAGTTTAGTGCTTTTTGCCACTAGTATGGGATCTAAATCTCTTAGTCATCCCCATATCATCCACAATGGAATGACCATGATGAATCCAACAATAAAAGTTTGATAAAAATTCTTAAGAGGATGTTGGATAAGAAGAAGAAAGCCTGGGATTTAAAATTGTAGCTTGCACTGTGGGATGATAGAGTAACATTCAAGAAAGCTATTGGTTGTGCACCTTTTGATTTGGTGTATGGTATTCATGCTAGGTTGCCTCAAAATAATCTATTGCAGATGTCCAAATTTGTCCAAGAGTATGATGAAGAGATGGATGATGATATGAGAATTAGAATGGATGATTTGACACAACTAGATGAATCAAGACAGGATGCACATGACAAGAATATTCAGCTGCAATTGTAGTATAAGATTTTTTTTGACAGAAGAACAACTGTTAGAAGTTTTGAAGTTGATGCCTTGGTCCTGTTGTGGAATGCCATACTTGAGGATAAAGGAAAACATGGTAAGTTCGATCCTATTTGGCTTGGACCATATATTATTTACAACAAATGGGGTTCATTTTCTTATGTTCTCAAAGATCTAGTCGAAAAAGTTTTGGAATTGCCAGTTCATGGATAATTCTTAAAATTCTACTTCTCTTGAAGTCTCAAATCCATGAACAGTAGGTTGTAAATAGGTATTTGTAGTTTAGAGTGTGTGTTTTAGGTTAGGTTTCTTTTTGTTAGGTGGTCTACACATCCCAATGATACTGAATCCTTTCCGTGCCAGCAAGAGGCATGGATCCCCAGACAGAGCCATTGTTAGCACTTGCAAAATTTTCCAAGGTTCCAAGCTCTTTCCCCTTGTCTCTGCAATTATTTTTGGCCTCTGGCTAAAGCCCTAAATCTTGTTGAGTCAAAATTTGGCTAAAACCCTAAACCCTTAAGACTTGTTTTAAATTCATGTTACTTTTCTAAGTCACTTAAGTCAAGTTTTAAGTCATGTACGCTTTTCCAGGCCTTTATCTCTTAATCTTGTAACCCCGACCGAATATTCTTTTTCATTTAGTGATCAAGCACAGGTTGTTGATCAAGTCCTCTTTAAGTTTTCATCTTACGGCTGGTGTGTAATCTCAGGATAAAATTCAAAGTCATGGAATATTTGGAGATTTTGCGCGCACCATAGATCTTGTTTTGTCTTGGTCTTGATCGTGTGGTTAACGCTAAGTCTTGGAATGTAACCCAAGTCAAGGATTTTATTTGGAGATTCAAAAATAGCTTTGTCTCTGAATCTCGTGATCTAACTGTGGTCTTGGTAGGGTTATCTTTCCTTTTTGGTCATTGAATCACTGAATGACTCAAGGGTTAAGTTCATTGTCTTGAGATTAAACGTGGGCTATAGATCTTGTTTTGTCCTTGTTCTTATCGTGTGGCCTGCCTGTAATCTCTAAGAAAAATCAAGGGTTAAGTTTTTATCTCTTGACTTGGCATTCTCTTTAGTCGTGTGATCTTGTAATGGACCATAGTTAAGCTCAAGTCAAGGCTAAGTTGGCCTAGTCGCGTAATATTGCAATGAAATAATCAAGTACCAATATGTTCTGAGACTTAACACAAACCGTTGATGCAAATGAAGATCTGGAGTTGGTGTGTAATCTTGCAAGGAAATAAGCAAGTACAAAAATATTTAGAGATTTCACATGCATCGTCAATCTAGATCATATCTTGTGTCTATCTTCTAATCTCAGAAAAAACTCTTGGGTTAGCTTTTCATCTTGCGACTTAGTTTTTCTTTCAGTAGTTGAATCTTGGGATAGACTACACTTAAGATCCTGAGTCAAGTTATTCAGACAAGTTTTCATAGAAAGGATTGTGACAGTTGATCAGAGAAAAGATCTAAGGGCTTGCGCTAGATCTCCGAATGTAATAAGAGTTAAAGAAATGTTCTCGTGACTTGGCGATCTCTTTAGTCGTACAATCTCTAGATGCACAAGTTAAGCATGGGTTTCTAGGATCAAATCAGAACTAAAAATTCTATGTTGATCCTATGGTGTTTTTGTAATATCTTGATGCACCCAGAGTTAGTGAAATTATTTAGTGACTTAGAGATTACATACTCACGCAATCTCCAGATTAAATCAAAGTTAAAGATGATTTAGAGGCTAGTTAGAGGAAAAGTACAGATGAAAGGTTGATCGAACGACTGACACAATCCCTTGATCTTGGAGATGAATATTTTTAGTCAAAAAGGCATAGTGCCTAGAGACCGCGTGTGCAAGGTGGGTCTAGAGCAGCGTCAGGGTAATTGTGTTAAAGACCGGTCAAGTCATTTTTCATCTAATTATGGGCGTGAAGCCTCAATGAAAAGTTTCTCAAGATCTAACTATCAAGGCATTGCACTTTCTTGAGGCATTTAAATCCCAGTCAACACAAGTCAGAAGATAGCAAGGATTTCTCACAGCCATTAGTTAAGTGCCATGTGGAGGTTTGTAGGACCACGATTGTTGAGTTGTCAAGAGTGCCAAGTTCTAAAGTAAGTAAAGGACAGATAAGTTTGTGAAGATCATTTGGCTGACATAATGCCTTATGAATAAGATGCATGTGATCTAACCATTAAGTAATTGCACCTACATGATGCGTGTGAGGATCTGTGTTGTGCTTGGTTAACATAAAGTTGATCGATGCTCATGTTTTAAAAGTTGAGAAAGGACTTGATCTCGGCCGTTGATGTGTTTAGCACCAGAAAGATTAGCCTTTGTAATGGTAATTTGAATTTTTTAAAGGTCTCTAAAGTTTTTTTGTCATGGTTGTGTGTTATCAAATTTGCAGGGGAGTGGCTCAAGGTCTTCTTTTCCCATGATCAGTTTTAATGGTGCCATTTGAGTGGCTAGAGATGTTTTCTATGGTCCTAGAAGCATTCAATGCAGCAAGGTGGTAACATATTTTTCTGGACTACTTCCTATTTTTGGATTCTTCTGCCCATGCCATGAGTGCTCTACATTTATGAGATTAGATCTTTTCTTGAGAATTGACGAGTGATATGTCAGATTAGATATTTTTATGATCTTTTAGAGAAAGATTAGTCAGGAAGAATGACTATTCTTAATTGTTGAGAAGGGCTGTTGTCAGGAAAAACCCTCTTCTAGGGTTTTTCTTCTCCTATTTATCCCTCTCTTTTCTCATTTGTAAGGGTTCTAGAATTTTTGGCTTCTAAAGTGTGAATCCAAGGTTTTAGTTCCACGGATATAACAGATTCATGTTAGACTGTAATTCATGATAAGGTAGATAGTTCTTTGATCTTTTGCAAGTTATTGAATGGTGTAATCATTCGGTCATATTGGTACAGAATTTTGACTCATTATACTTAATATAAGTGTCTCAGTTTCAAGTCTCTCCTTGGCTTTCATTGTATGAGTTTTGGATTTTATAACCATTACATAGAGTTATCCATGTATGTGTTCTATTCCATAGTTCTGATTTAGGATTGGATTAAAGTATACTTTGGATAGAACATAGATTCATTTTATGTATATGCATAATGATCCTATAAGTAAGTGTATGATCTAAGATATCTGTGTTTATGGCTATGAGTATTGGTCAATAAGTTGTCTTCTGTTTTAGTATTTGGCTTTGAAAGATTGCCCAATGGATAAGGCATAGATCAAGAGCTATTTTACTCTTTGTTGATGCATGTCTGATAGAGTTTGGGTATGTTCTCCATTTTAAACATCAAAACCAAATTAAAGTATCTATTATCTGTGGTTGTTGTTTGTTTTCCTATATGATAATTGAGAGTCAATGATTGCCTAGTTAAATTCAACACTTTCTTATCATAGATCTATTGTTAAATCCAAAAGTAAGTGAAGAGTTGTAAAAGTTATATCAAATTTGGATTAGGTGCACCCACCTAGGTTTAACAGATCCAAAAGTGTAGAGGGCAGTCCTTTCCCTATAGTTGGTCTGGTTGTCTTGCAGAGCTTTTATACTTGGATCTAACCAATCCTAACATCATTCTCAAGGCATTTTGGTAGCTTTAAGTAGCATAAACATTTTCAAAAACCAACACCTTCTCTGATCTAAATTCTCTTCAAAGTATAATCAATAGTACCAATAGCTTCTCTCCAATGAACATGTGATACATTTCCTTTAGGAAACATGGTTCTTGCAGAATCTAATATTGTTTTGTTTCTTCACTCTTCTATCCCATTCTATTGTCGTGTCCTAGGAGAAGATGGTTTCCTGTATATTTCATGCTCTTCGCAATAGGTATTGAACAAGTCTGAAGTAAAATATCCACCTTTATCTGATCTTAAACATCTTATCTTTAAACTTGATTCATTCTCAACTTTTGATTTGAATATCTTGAATCTATCAAAAGCCTCATATTTCTCTCTCAGATATGTAACTGACATTATCCTAGAAAAATCATCAACAAAAAGTATAAAATACCTTTTACCATAGTAAGATCTTGTTCTTGTACGACCACATAGATTTGTATGCACCAGATCCAGTTTCCCTTTTGTTGAGTAGGATTTTCTTTTAAAACTACTTTTGGTCTATTTCCCCATTACACATTCTCTACACATGGTGTTAGATGGTTTTATAATCTTTGGTAGATCTCTAACAATATTAGTCATGCTTTCCTTCACAATGTTATCAAAATTCACATGAAAAAAATATTCTATGCCATAACCAATTGTCATCAACCTTCACAAAAAAACAAGAATCCTCAGATGTATTCAATTCAAATACATTACCTCTCAACGTAGTACCACATGTGATTAGTTCTCCTGACTTACTTCTGATAGAGAATTTCCCATCAATGAATTTCAATTGATAGCCTTTTCCCACTAGTTTTCCAACACTTAACAAATTATGCTTAAGTGCATAAACAAGTAACACATCGTTAGTATTAGTCTTTCCATCCAAATAAATAGATCCAACTCCAATGATAAGATTAGGAGTATTGTCACCAAATCTCACAACACCACCATCATACTTGGTTAGCTTAACAAATTTATTTCTATCTCCAATCATATGGTGTGAACAACTACTATCTATGACCCATTTAGATTTATTTTCAACATGACACTAGGGCTCTCTCTTCATGAATAGGTTCATCATCCTTGATAGAAATAAATCCAATCTCATCATAATCAATAACATCATCATCAGAAACACCTTCACTAGCATAGTAACATTCCTTATCCTTGGAGTACTTAGGTTTATTAAACTTTGATTTATGCTTAGGAACCATTGTAGGACATCTAGATGCAAAATGACCTATCTTATTGCATGAAAAACATTTCATAGGTAACTTTCCTTCAAACTTACCCTTACCTCTCTTTTCCCTTATAGCGATTAGGGCCACAATCTCATCTAACTTTATTTCTTCTTCCTATATCTATTCCTAGTCATCTGCATATTTACCCAGTTCTTCTCTCAGGTCACTCCTACTGGTGCTTACAGTCCTTGATAAAGCCTTTTTATTTTTATCCATAGTTGCCTTAAATGTTGTCTCAAATTTAGGTAATGAATCTCCCAGTTCTATAGCCTCAAAAGTAGTTAATTTTTCAATCAACATCTCTCTATTAAAGTTATTTTTCAAAGGTATGTCGTCAAAGGTATGATCTCCTCTATAGCTTGTACTTTAGTTTTGTAAACAAATGTCAAAGATCTAAGAATATTTGTAATCACTTATTCATTGCATGTACCTCCAAAGTTTCTAATCCTAATAAAAAACTTTGTAACTCTTTGTACATATGCTCTAATGTTCTCATCATCTTTCATTTTCAGATTTTGCATCCTTGTCTTCCTATTTTGCAACTTCGTCTTCTTAGTAAAATTATCTCCTTCATATAGTGCTTCCAATCTTGACCAAATTTTATGTGCAGAATCCAAGTCTTTAACCTCTATGAATTCACCTTTAGAGAGTTCACTAATTAGCGCTTCTCTTGCAATTATGTTATAAGAAAACAATTTATTTTCATCATCATTAGCTATATCCAATTCATCTTTAGTATTGATAGGTTCATCCTTCTTTGTGATCATCCAATAATCAATTCCCAAACATAAAAAAAAAGAGTTCTCATTTTGTTCTTTCAACTATCAAAGTTTTTAGGATCAAACTTCAGACTATCCTTCCTATAGTATGCCATTTTTAGGATCACCTCAAGCTGTTAATCTTTCTCTCTAAGTACCAGAATCTCTGATACCAATTTTTAGTAATAATAGTCCACCAACACAACTGAGAGGGGGGGAGTGGGCCAAATCAGTTGTGAATTAAACATTAAGCTTTATAAACCAAAACTTTAATCCAAATGATAATAGATTAAATGTAACATCGTAACAAAATCCTTTGTTTTCAAGGAAACCCTATTAAAGGTAAAACCCCTGTGGGAATTAGCACCCATATATGATGTACTAAGAGTATAGTATCCCTGCTAAAAGATTTAGCCATGTGAAGAGCTTATTAATGCATTATAGTACATAGTCCATGTTAAAGGACAGTCCATGTTAGGATTCAAGAGTAAGAGTAGGCTCATTTCCCAGACACAATGCCTAAAGAAGGTTAAGTCCACTCTCAAGACTTACAGTCTGAAATACAAGTGTATATAAGAAATATACTATCTAGTAAAATGTCTGATAGCAATTGTATTTGATTGATCAGTTCCAATGAAGTCTCTAAATCATATCCATTTCTCTACATCCATCAGACTGCACACAAACAAGCTCACATCTTCCATACCTCTCTATTACCACACTTCAATAAAAGAAAACAATCTTTTTTTTAAACAGATTTACAATAAGAAAATAGGTCATCCAATTAAGAATTCCCCAATGCACAAATAATTACTTAACCCCTTGCTAAGATACATATGGTACCTATAAAAAGAAAACATCAATTACAATCCATCAAATATAATCCAAGATCTATAATCCATGCTTGCAATCCACAATACATGTTACATCTCTGAAGTAGGCACCAAATAGGTCTCCTCTAGAACACATGCCACAGTTGACATCACCAAGAGTCTTGCAACCCAATAATCATAAATAACATTCCTCAATATGTCTCCTAAAATTCCCCAAGCTCTCATAACATGAATCCATATCGCATGCAAGTTATCCTCACAACAAAGAGACTAACTCTATCAAAGATCACTGTCACAGTCCAGTACCCAATCTTCACTAAAACATATTTAATTCACTCAATTTGAAATATTAAGCCATGCGACCTTAGAAATAAGATCACAACATATCCCTGTATACATCACCATCTTTGCTCATTCTAAATCAATCATATAGTACCTGTACACTTATGTCAATCATGAAGCAACAGTAGTAACCAGTATGTTCTGCCTTCGTAGAAACAAATGTTGACATCAGTGATAAAACATGAATGCCACCAAAAACATCAGAAACCAATTCCAACAGTAACAACATACCTAGTCTGCAACTCCTCATGTACAACAATAGGATCAAAATCACTAATGAAAACCCTATCAACATGGTCACCAATACTGATAGCCTCAACAAAACCCTTAGACAAATGTGACTCTTCCACCTTATCAACAATCTCATCATAAAAAACAAGATGCTCTACAATTTCTACATCATATCCATCCATCAAATCATGAGAACTATATACCTCTTCAACATAAATATCAACTTACCTTTTCCCCCTATGAACAAGCCTCTTCATAGGCCAACCAAACTTCTATCTGATCGGTAAATGCCAACTAACATTACACATACTCATCTCTTCAAACTTATCGACAAACTCCTCAAGCTTCCTCTCAAGTCTGCATATGATCCTTCCTTCTACCATGTGAAAATTTTCCATTAGCAAAGGCATCAGACTCTCTGCCAAAAATTCAACAACAAAAATAGATCCAGGGTTCTGATGCAATCCAACAACAACAACAACCCTAATATCTTTGAAGACCCCAGTATTTAAACTAGTCATCTCATTTCTCAAATCAATCATCTCAGTCTTGATTTCATCCTCCTTTACTTCCAACAACCTAGAGTTCATTCTCCTCAATATCCTTCTAGATCTAAGGTGTATCTGCCTCCAATCGACAATATGATTCGCCAAAGATGATACCCTAACCCAAACAAAACCCTAGTTTAGAGGAAAAACTCAACAAGTAGAAAAAAAACTCATTTCCACCCACCTTGTGAAAATCCTTCGCTCGTGCGAGTCATATCCAATCTCTACCACCTCAAAAAAATGTCACAAGAACACCACAAGTCTAGAATTCAGATCAGTAGCCACTATAACAAGAAAAAAACCATGCACATTTCAGCCATCAACCAATAAAAAAAAACCTCAATATCCAACAGAAAATCCTTTTCAACCACCTTGCACAAGCCCTTCATAGATTTTAGTCAGATCTAACCTTTTCCTCCTCACAAACAACACCTCAGAAGCTTCACAAGTTTAGACACCAAGATTCACACCACAACAAGATCGAACCAACTCTAATACCATATGATATAGTCAAAGATAGAGAATCCCCAAAGGAGATGTCAAATCAATGTAGAAGTTATCAACATAGAAGAAAACAACAAGATAAAATCAACAAAAACATAATTTGCATCAAAACAACAATTTTTATAAATCAGAATTTGTTTATACATGTCAATCTATAACACCTTCCCGGTTTAGGCCAAGTACATAGAAAACCTAAAAAAAAAACCCAAATTAGACCTATTCTAGATCTTCCTAAATCTCAGAGATATCCTCTAGAAACTTCTATGCTATTTAGTCCCTCTTTAGACTTCCCCACAAATGATCGCAAGCCCTAAATTTATACAAAACACCAGTCGGTCGGCATCAAAAAAATTTACATATCCCAAGAATTTTTTTAGATCTAGTCAGCCTTAACCCAAATTAAATATAAAATTTACTTCATTTCTCAAGGACCTATCCAAAAAATAAATTTGGCCACATATAGATCCACCAAGGAAATAATGTTATTCAACACCAACGATTAGATCAACGACCACAACCACAATCAATCAACTGGTTAACTCCAAGAACCAGTGTCATAAATAACAACAATATCATGATAAATAAACAACATTATCTCTCAAACCATGCCACATCATGAAGAGATATCATAGAATTAGGTTCTACTAACAACAAGAAACAAACCCTTTTCATCATGCCTACCAAACATCTCCTCAGTTAAACTAATCTTAGAATCTCAGAAGACTGCTTGAAGCAAGAAACTTCTTTCTCAACCCAGTGACATAATTCAACAAACCTCAACCATGGTAACTCCAAATGAGTTTCTATCATAGTAAAATCTTACCTATGACCCCATGAATAATATATTATCACTTCACCTTCTGAAGATCTACAAAACTCAACTGGGACATCAAACACACCAATCAGTGACAACTCACTACAATTGGTTGTTAGGAACACAATTGCCCGATAAAGAATCAAAATTATCTCACAAAATAATCCACCAAAAGAATTTATCTCATAGACATACAATCTATTAAAAATAAGGAAAAAACCCTCTTGACTATTCCCTTCCAAGATCTCAACAGATTGACTGCTCGTAGGATCTTCACAAAACTTTCTCAAACTAGGAGCTTCATTAGCCCAAAAGGAAACAACTCCTAAATAATGCAAGTTCTTCAAGAACCCAATACTCTCTTGTATCAGAAACCTAGGGTAAATTGAAAAGTGTGTCTAACATGTAGACTCCATAAGAAAACCATAACTCAACCACTTCATCTTAACCATTAGTTTCCCAATCTTCAAGGTAAAGAACACAAATCTGCCCACAAGCAACCTCTACTTCATCCACACTGCAATCAACCAGTCAAAACACCTACCAAAAATAAAAAAAATATCAACATCCTCAGCACAATGCATCAGATATGGACTCTCCTTCACATAAAAATCATGCAACTCATCACCTGATTTATCCTCATGAGCATCAAGGAGCCCAAGATTCTCAACCTCACCATTAGCCACCTCTGCATCCTTCTGCAACTCTGCAACACAAGTAAAAACATACACAAACTATAAATCCTCATGCATGACAATAGGATCAACATCACTAATGAAACTATAAAAAATTTCATCAATACTAACAACCTCAAAAATACTTTTAGACAAAGGTAACTCTTCCACCTTATCAAGAATCTTATCATAAGAAACAAGATGCTCTACAATTTCCACATCAAATCCATTCATCTGATCATGAAAACTATCTACCTCTTCAACAAAAACATTAACTTGTCATTTCCTCCTATGAAAAAACCTCTTCATAGGCCAATAAAACCTCTATCTAATTGGTAAATGCAAGAAGACATTACACATACTCAGCTCTTCAAAATTATCGACAAAATCCTCAAGCTTCCTCTCAATTATGCACATGATCCTTCCCTCTACCATGTGAAACTTTTCCATCAAAAAAGGAATCATACTCTCTGCCCAAATTTAAACAACAAAAATAGCTCCAAGTTTCCAATTCATTCCAACAATAGCAGCCCTAATCTCTTCCAATACCTATGTCTTTAAACTAGCCATTGTTGGAGATTTGTTTCTGTTCAGTTGATCGTATGTTTGTCATTGATGACAACATATAATACACAGTAGTGATTCTGTATGTACTTATTAGAATGATGACATGTAGACTTGCATGGTTAGATATGTGTTGTAGACATGTTTATTATGTTATGTTCATACACACAGATCAAGATATGATGTTTCAGTTAAGTTGTGTAATTCTGTTATTGGCAGTTATAGTTCTGGAAGAGTATCTGTTCAGAGCCGACGTATGTAACATGTTTCTTGATTTGTGCCTATCTTCAGGATATGCTTGTGTATATTCATGACTATTTATGAGTTGATGATTGTTATCTAAAGGCACCAAACATGTTTCAAGAAGATTGCAAAGTTAGAGATAATTTGGTGAGGCCAACTTAGTGAAGCGTCACATCTATTCAGTTTGTGTTGCGTGGAATTAATATTGTTTATGTGCTTAGTAGAGCCGACAAGGATGTTATTAAGAATCATCTTATAGGTCCCAAGATCTCATACTTTGAGGAAGATACTTATAGAAAGTCATTTGTGATATGCTAAGTGTGAATGATATGAAAAGAGATAGAAGATGTACAGAGTAGAATATCAGATGTGGTTCATTCATCAAGAGTCTATGTGAAAAAGAAGTGAAAGATTGTAATACACTGGAACTGATCAAGACAGCAGGTCTACTCTATAGTTCATCATTAGATATAGTGCATATCTATTAGATATAAGGTTGTAGCCTTCACCATTGAAGCAGTGACCTTTTGGACAGTGAGTCCACCACCCCTAATAGGGTTATTTGTAAAAGACTCCTAACAAGGTCTGACCCTTAACCAGGTCACTATACTTATTACATTGTAAAGTAAAAATCCTAACAGGGTTGAAATATCTTCTAATAGGGATTACTATAAACAAGTATAGTTCATTGTGGGTGCTAATTCCCACCGGGGTTTTTACCATTTGGTTTCCCGATAATCAAATTGTGTGTTGTGTACTGTGTTATCTGATTAAGCATTTACTTTGTTGTATTCTAAAGTTAAGGAAGTAAAAAGAATTAAAGTTACTGATAATTCATTCACNCCCCCCCCCCCCCCTCTCATTTATCCTTTGGGACTATTCTAACAATTGGTATCAGAGCCAAGTGCCTTGGAGAAGCCTAACAGCTTAAGGTAGATCAAATGTCTTACTTCAAAAAAGAGAGCCCTAAGTTTGATGGAGAAAATTATCTGGAGTGGTTAAAAATGATAACACATCTACAGTGTGTTGGCTTTGAGATCTTTGAAATTGCTACAAAATAAGTTGTAATTCCATCTGTGAAAGACCTTGCAAAGGATGATTCTACTAATAGAAAAAAGGAAACATTTACCAATAATGCTATTGCTAAAGAAGCCCTAATTAGCGCCTTATCCGACAGTGAATTTTTTGAGATCAAGAAAATTGATAGAGCATATACCATATGGAAGTATTTAGAAGATATGTTTGAAGGAGATATTCAAGAAAAGAATGTGCACAGGAAGACATGGAAAAAGAAATACAACAGTCTTGAGATGTTACCTGAAGAGAACATTAGAGCCTACAATCAAAGGATAAATGAAGCAGTCTCTGGAATTAGAAACAATGGTGGAGAAATATTAGAAGAAGACATAATGGACAAGCTGCTAACTACTTTAACATCAGACTATGAAAACAAGATAAGTATTCTAGAGGAAA
>MU224858.1:861912-877103 GCA_018584345.1 Thuja plicata
AAAGCTATGAAAGAAGAATTAGATTAGATAATCAAAAATGATACATGGGAACTGGTCCCTAGACCTTGTGACAAAAATGTAATTGGTACAAAGTGGATATTCAAAAATAAGATGAATGAAGAAGGTACAATAGTAAGAAACAAAGCAAGATAGGTATGTAAAGGATATGCACAGAGAGAAGGACTGGACTACACTGATACATTTTCCCCTATGAGCAGACTGGAAGCTATCAAGTTGTTTTTGGCCTATGCAACATTCAAGAACTTCAAAGTATATCAAATGGATGTCAAGTCAGCCTTTCTGAACGGTGACTTGAAGGAAGAAGTTTACATAGAATAGCCTAAAGGATTCAAATTATCAGACAAACCAAACATGGTATGAAGATTAAAGAAATCCCTATATGGACTTAAACAGGCCCCAAGAGCTTGATATGAGAGACTTGATGGTTACTTAACTAAGATTGGATTCAAAAAGGGAGCATAAAATTGCAACTTATTCATGAGAGAGACACCTGATGGACTACTACTTGTTGCTATCTTTGTTGATGACATTATATTTGGAGGTAATGACAAACTTAGAGCATAATTCACCAAAGAGATGCAAAGTGAGCTTGAAATGAGCATGACTGGACCTATCAAATATTTTTTTGGATTGAATGTAAAAAAATAGACAAAGGTATATTCATAAATCAGTCTAAGTATGTGAAAGAGATATTGAATACTTTCAAAATGGAAGATTGCAAACCAGTAAGCACCCCCATGATAACAGGATGCAAGCTTTCTAAGGATGATGATTCCACAACAGTTGACAAGATACTATACAAGTCTATGATTGGAAAACTTATATATCTTACTCAATCTAGACCATATATTTCTAATGCAGTTGGAATTATTGGAATATTTGCAGATGAACCTAAACAAAATCACCTAATGGAAATAAAAAGGATATTCAGATACTTAAAGGGGATTATAGACTATGGTTTATGGTATCCTAACTTAGAGAATATACAACTTCATGTGTATACAGATCCAGATTGGGAAGGTTGTGTTGATGAAAAGAAGAGTAGCTCAAGAGGAGCAGTATTTCTTGGAGATAGGTTGGTTAGTTGGACAAGCAAGAAGTAGAATTGTATCTCTCAGTCGATAGCAAAAGTTGAGTATGTTGCAGTGACATTGAATTGTTCAAAAATGGTTTGGATCAAACATATGATTAAAGAATTTGGTATTTAGATTGATTATCCTATTTTTATTCACTGTGATAACACTAGCACTATCAATATGTCAAATAACCCTGTGATTCACGCAAAGAAAAAACACATTAAGATCAAATATCATTTTCTAAGAGAAAAAGTTGCAGACAAAGAAGTAAGTTTGGATTATGTGAGCACTAAAGAACAGTTAGCATACATTTTTACAAAGCCTTTATCAGAAGATACTTTTGAGTATCTCAGGGAGAAGCTGGGAGTAATTCCCTTTCCTGAGTCTGATTAGAAATTACAGCAAAAGCATCAGTCCTTGGTGACTGATGAGTGGTTGACTACTTTACTTCTGGAGTAGTACCTATGCTTAATTATTTTTGGCACCTTTTTCCATTGATGTCAAAGGGGGAGTATATAGTTAGGGTGAGCATATACTCTGGGGGAGTATACAGTAATGATAAATATAGTAATAAGAGATGCAACAGTTAAGAGGATCTTTTGATGAGGATATTGAGAAGATTGTAAAAATAAGGAAGATACTTTGGGTTGATGGTGTTTTTCATATCATATGTTGCCATCAATGTCAAAGGGGAGATTGTTGGAGATTTTCTTCTATGCATATAGTTTATTGTATGTTTGTCATTGATGACAACATATAATATACAACAGTGTCCTATGAGAAATTATCAGTACAAATATTCTAGATCCTTGCGCATTACATCTATGTTTTAGACATGTTCTGGATGTAATATTCATACACGCAGATTTAGTTATGTAGTTTCAGTTAAGTTATGTTAATATGTTTTGGCAGTTACAGTTTGTAGAGATTATCTGTTAAGAGCCAACGTATTTACATTATTTCTTGAGTTGCACCTATCTTTGGGATATGCGTGTTTGTATTCATGCTTAGTTATGAGTTAATAATGATTATCTAAAGGCGCTAAATGTATTTTAATAGAAGTGTGATGTTTGAGTTAATTTGGTAGAGCCGACTATGTGAAGCGATGTGTCTATTCATTTTGAGTTGTGTGGTCCTAAATTTGATTGTGTGCTTAGTAAAGCCAAAAAGAAAGTTACTAAAGTGTTTCCTACAACCTTCATGACCTTATCCTTGTGGAAGATACTTTAGCAGTTCAATTTTGATTGAAAAGTGTGAATGAAGCAAGACAGAATAAGACAGAGTAGAGCAGAAAGTTAGACAGTAAGTCTACATCATTCATCAATTGAAGATCTATGTGGAGAATCAGAAGAAGATTAAAATTCACTAGAACTGATCAAGACAACAGGTCTACACAAATTTTTCATTTTAAGATATTATGTATATCTGCCTTTCATAAGGTTGAAGCCTTCACCATTTGAGAAGTGAGCTCTTGGACAGTGAGTCCTCACCCTTAACAAGGTTATTTGTAAAAGACTCCTAACAGGGTCCGACCTTTGACCAGGTCTCTATACTTATTGCATTATAAAGATCAAATCCTAATAGGGTTGCAAGATCTTATAACAAGGATCATTATAAACTAGTACAATTATTTGTGGGTGCTAATTCCCACCGGGGTTTTTACCTAATTTGGTTTTCCCCGTTACCAAAATTATGTTGTTCCTTTTTGTGTTATCTTGTTGAGTTTATGTTTAAAGCAATTCTGTACTTAATTGAAAAAGAATTGAATCTTCTAGATAACTAATTCACCCCCCCTCTAAGTTATCTCTGGGGACTATTCCTAACAGTGTAGGACATTGGAGGAGAGACCACAAAATAGTGGCAAGTTGCAAATTGGGGGTGTACAGTCTGACCCCAGAAATTAGTGTGATCAAATACTACAAAGGATGGGGGTATTTTATGTTGGATATTAGCTATTGGGGTCCATATGGATGTGTTAGGTCCACTGGAAGGATCTGGAGAGGTTTGTAAGAGCCTAAGTGAGAAATCCCTAGCCTAATGACCCTAGAAGTCAGGGTTTGATGCCTAGAATAATAAGTGAATGATGGTGACCCAAAACCTTGATAATTTGGTGTTTCTAACCATTCTTTAAGACTTTTTCATGGTTGGGAGTCAAGGGAAAAATATATCTTAGGAGTTTCTTTGTAAATGAGTGCATTTAGGCCTATTTGGTTGCTGCAAAGGTAGTGGATCTAGTAGTTGGTCGAAAGTAACATACCCTGGGTTTGGGATATATTTTTTAGCATTGTAAAGGGTGTCTAAAATTGTCAAGGGTTTCCCTAGTTGTTTGGGAAGATATTGAGCTAAGGGTAGATTAGTGAATGAATAAGGCTACAAGGAGATTAAGTTAGCACAGACAGAGGATTATAGATGAGGTTATGTGTGGTTGAGAACATATTACAGATATTATTGTGATGATGTCATTAATAATGCATTCAAAGATTCAATTATTAGTGACAGTTATTCGAGAATTATTGAAGACTATATTTTGACAGAGTTTCTCAGAGACAGTTTGTGAAGTCAGAAGTTGCATATCACATGGTTGCTGAAGAGGTCTCCTTATTGATCAGGGTATGGGAAACTAGGATATCACACCCCTATGCACCAAGTGGTATCAGATCCTAGGAGCATGCTAGGTTGAAGTGGTGGAAGAGCTTTCTGGGATTTTGAAGATTGAGAGTCCTTTGTTGATGATTAGAGTTGAAATATCCTCTAAGAGTGTTCCAAAGTGGTGGATTGACATCTAAAAGATCCTATATTGGTGAAGATGTACCTAAAAATTTAGAGAAGGAGGCATACAATGCTCTTAAAGAGTATTTTTCCAATAAGAGGAAAAGAGAAGAAAAGAGAAGGAAGAAGAAAGAAGAAGACGAAATGTTAAGAAGCCTTGGAGAGACTTTGGTGGAGCATCAGAAGAAGTTGGAGTGGATTTCATCACTCCTTGAAAAATAAATAGATGAAGAAAATGAAGATGACCATTAGATTTCACATGAAGAAGGGGATGAACCTAAGGACAAAGAGGTTCTACAATCTGAATTAGAGGTTGAAATTGAAGTTGTTGATGGTTGTAGCAGTGAATCAAGTCTTGAGGGGATTGAATCTGAAGAAATTCTCTAGGTGGGGGTAGCACTATGTCCTTTTGTGTTGGAAGAAGACAAAAAACATGGTAGCATGGCTAGGGAGGAAGCCAAGATGACTGATGAGTTATTGGTATGCCTAGGTGAATGAGATGATGGTGAAGACCAACAAGAGAGGGCAATACATGAGGAAGAACCTGACTTTGGGGTCATTGGTGAGACTCAAAAGGTAATCATGAATGTTGAAGAAGACTTGGAATTAAAAGAGGAGAGGCATGTGATCCAAGATGCATTGGTATCAATGGGAAGATACTTAAAGTTTGAATACAATGAAGATTTGTAGATGGTAGCAGTGGTCTCGGGACAAGAGACTAAAGATTAAGTGTAGATTTGGGACCAAAAGGTGGTCTACATTATGCCCATAAGAGGGAAGCCTAGATTGGAGATGCATGAGTGCATAAAGGATCAGAATCATGAGAGGATGACATGGATCACAAATTTTGATCTTTTCAAACCAAAGGTGAATATTAAATGGTTTCTATTTGCTGACATGTTGTGTTTGCAGGTTTCCAAGAGGACTTGGAAATTTTTTAAAGTTGAGGAGTATGGTGCGGGAGCACCAAGGACATGAAGGTACACCAGGGTCACTAGGGATCCTAGGGAGATGGAGGAATGACCTTGAAAGGTCATTTGGCAATGTAATGTACCATGTTTTTTCATTTAATGATGTTTAATAATGTTTTGTAATGTTGTGATCATTAGGTAATATGATCGTGAACAAAATTTATGTAAAGCCATTAATTGGCATAAGGGTTAGTAGAGAAACCTTGGGATCACTTGATTTTTCCAAGGATAATTAATATTTTTAAAGACCTATAAGGTCATCCATGATTTTAATATGGCCATTTGAGCCATTAAAACATGTAAAAGCACTCAAAGTTTAAAAAGATGTAAATTTGCATTTGTATGCAAATATGGCCTAGATGGCTCATGTCAGGGATATGGGGATAAGAGTGGGATTAAAGGTTATTTATAAACCTTTTAAATGTCCTTTGAGAGGAATTATAAATAATTTTTTCAAGATGACAACAATAGGTTATCATTTTGTGTGTTAGCACTAGTGTAACATTCAGTTTTGGGACTATTGTAGACAGTTTTAGGGAGTTTAAAGTCAGTTATTTTGTTGGTTGTCGAGTTTGATGATATATTTGATAGATATCCATGTGATTTTGTGTATTATTTATATTTTGGGTGTGTGGAGAAGCTTTATAATGCTTTAAATCTATAAATAAAGAACATATTCTTGCAAACTGTTATTCAGGCCGCAGAGACACAGTCACAATGTGTGTGATTTAAAACTCATCTCATAATATTTTGTTGATCTAGGAATGAATTAAATTGATTTTTTATCAAATTTTTATTACTTTCATGGAATTATATTAAATTTTTATTAATTTTTGAAGGAAAACATTCAATTGGTGTATTGACTGAACCTGAATAGAGTTTTTGCAATCAATATTTGTTCTTTTGAAGTTTTAATGGATTCATGACTCTCCTACCCTCTTTGGTTAATATAATTGGTGGGAGGATTCTAAAGACATGTATTATATCCTTGTAGAGTATTTATATGCAAGGATGTGTAGGACATTGGAGGAGAGACCACAAAATAGTGGCAAGTTGTTGATTGGGGGTGCACAGTTTGACACCAGCAATTAGTGTGATAAAATAATCCAAAGGATGGGGGTATTTTATGGTGGATCTTGGAATTTTGGGTCCATATGGATGTGTTAGATCCCTAGGGAGGATCTAGAGAGGTTTGTAAGAGCCTAAGTGAGAAATCCCTAGCCTAATGACCCTAGAAGTGAGGGTTTGATGCCTAGAAGAATAGGTGAATGTTGGTGACCCAAAATCTTGATAATTTTGTGTTTCTAACCATTGTTTAAGACTTTTTCATGGTTGGGAGTCAAGGGAGAAATATCTCTTAGGAGTTTCTTTGTAAATGGGTGCATTTTAGGCCTATTTGGTTGCTGCAAAGGTAGTGGATCTAGTAGTTGGTCCAAAGTAATATACCCTCAGTTTGGGATATGTTTTGTAGCATTATCAAGGGTGTCTGAAACTGTGAAGGGTTTCCGTTTTTGTTTGGGAAGATATAGAGCTAAGGGAAGATTAGTGGCTAAATAGGGCTACAAGGAGATTTAGTTAGCAAAGACATAATTTTACTATTAATCCCATAAATTAAACATTGTCAAATGTTAATTTAAAGACTAAGTCCTACAAATTGAATCCTGATTTCTTTATTTCTTTTTGTTTACTCTCTTTGGAGTCAACATGGTTTCTGAATGCCCTAGTCCCTCCAAAAGGGGCCAAAATATTAATATATATTTTCTCTTCCATTTTTTATTTGATCTTAGTATTTGTCATTGATCTTTGGTTGTTGGCCTACATTCAAAAATGCATTATGATACCATATATTTAAAGGACATATTATATCATTCATATGGATTTTCAGCCCCTTGTTTTTTCCTACCACAAGGTGGCTTAACTTTTGGCCTCCCATATTTTTTCTTTGGAAAAATTATTTATTTAGTGGACTTAAAAAATTTCGCCATTAATTTTTTTTGTGGAGGAAATTTTGTATGGAAGGAAAATTGTTTTGCTCATGAACTAGAAATTGAGTTATGTTTTTGCAAAAGTGCGTGATTTTTTGTCACGGATCCAATAGACACACTAACGCACTATCATTATAAAGTTACAATTTTTTTTTTGTGTGTGGGCTTGATTACAAAGCATTCCATGTATAAAGTGCCAAAAATAAGGAGGGAAAGATAATCAAAGGGGGTGTTGTGTGTTTCCTATTTTTCTCACTTCCTTACGAAGTGCTCTTGTTTCTTCATTTTTGCATTGTACACAACAACTATCTAAGTCTAACATGGTTATTAATGTGACTATACAACCCCTAAATCATTCTAATTATCATGATTGGAAGCTAAAATTAAGTCTGGTACTAAAGAATAAAGGCTTATATAGGGTAACAATGGGAATGGGAAAAAGAACGTAATGCAACTAAAGACAAAGAATTTTTTTTCAATAAGTGTGACTAAGATTTTGGTTGTCTATGCTTAAATCTATCTCCAAAATTAGTATTCCATGATGAGAACTTGAAAAAACCCAATGAAGTCTTGGAAGCTCTTAAAAAATTAGTTGGCACAGTTGATGAACTTAGAAGTCATGAGTTGGAAAATAAACTCTTAGGTCTTAGTCCTTCTAGTTTTTCAATTTTAGAGGACTCCTTCACTAAAATTAAATATTTGAAGTTACAATTAAAATATTGAGGAATTGACAAGAAAGAGGATCAATGAATCATTTCTATACTATCCAAGATAGGTTTTGAATTTTTTTGTGTTTGTCTCTACTTTCTACTCCACTAAAAGAGCCCTTGGTGCCTCATGGTCTATGCCCTCACTTGATAACTTTATTCCTAATATTTCAAGGGAACAAGAAAAGATAATTCAAATGGTTACTTTGAAATCTACTAATGCACAATCTCTAATTGCAGGAAATGAAAAGAAACAAAATGCTAAAGGAGAGAAAAAGAATAGTAAAAAGGAAAAATAATGGAAGAAATAAATCAAAATTGATAACTCATCTCAAGAAATTAAATCAACTACTGAGAGAGTTAAATATTCCTTTTGCACTAAAATTATTCGTGAAGAACATCAATGCATGAAAAATTAGATTGAGCACCTCACTCTTCTACTAAGAAAGAATAATATTGAGGTCACTGATTATGTCAAAGTTGCTGGAAATGAGTTGAGTAACTAAGAGGGGAGGGGTGAATTAGTTACTAAAAAACAAATCCAAGTCCCTTGGATGTCTTAATTAAACTTATCATTGTTACTCAGTTAACATAGATATTCTGCTGTTACTTGGTTAACAAAGCAAATCTTAAGATAGTAACTGAGATTATCCTTTAGTGATTAAGTGTAGAAAAATAAAGCATAAAGAAAATAACATGTACAAAGATAACACAAAGATTTAACGTGGAAACCCAATTTGGTAAAAACCACCAATTGCAACTAGTTATTGTTTTTCACTCCTCTGAAGTGAGCCCTGTTAGGAGCCAACCCTGTTAAAGGTTACAATGTAAACTATTAGGTGTGACCCCATTAGAGGATTTAATCACACTATAAGGAGTGGCCTTTCTAGAGGTCTTCAAACACTTCAATGTAGAAATGTCACCTCATGAGAGGATTTACAAAAGACTATTAAGTCTACTCTGTAAAGAGATTTTGATCACTACTACAATTGTTAGAGAGTAAAAATGGATTGACCTGTTTGATGAAGCAACTGTCTATGCTGATTCAAATCTCAGTGTCTAGCTTTAAACTAGATCCTCACTGATCAAATATTCTATTGCATCTCTGTATGTTCTATCCTTAATCAGAATCCCATCTGATTTTGCCTCCACATTTCATATCACAAACTTTTCTTATTTTTACATCTTACACACATTCAATCCACACTTGACCTTATATATATGATAAGCCTTGCTAAGTCAATTTGAATAAATTTCCAAATAAATAATAGAACTTAAGTCTATCAGCTACATATAACCAATTAACCATAAAATGTAAACTATTTTTAGTCAGCTAACACTAAAAGCATAACTCGGTTAACACTATAATCCTTTAATGCCTGACTGATACTGTAATACCCATGTGAACTCAATTAGAACTGAAAATCACTTTGGTCTTCTTCAATGCCCGAGAGAACTTGGCATACATTGACTATTCTCAGATAGGATTAGACATTTGTGTAAAGATCACTACATCTATGTAAACATCAATGACAATAAACAATTCGATAATTGTCATCAATAATCTCCCTCTTTGGCATTGATGGAAACACAACATGTCATAATAAAAATAATTATAGAGCAACAGTAACAAGGATAATATTTTATTAATGTCCTTAGCTTCATTCGTATCCTCATCTAGAAAACTCCCCCTATCTTCACAATCACTGAATGACATATTTCTCCCTCTTACATTAACCTTTGTTTCTGATAAAATTTCTCCCTCTATCATCAATAATCTTTCCCTTAATAACTTATTTTGGCATGACATCAATAATCTCTCCCTCTTTGAAAACCAATGCCAAAGACACCATCTAATACACATCCAATGAATTTTTAATGTACCTATTTGTAATGATTCATATACAATGAGCTCTAACAATCTGCATCAACATGTTAAATTTTTTCTATATCTCGGTTGATGCATCACTAATCTGTCCACTAGTGAGCCTAAGTTAGGTGAATCACCCCTAGCTTTCCTCTAAGATACAAGAATGCATCCTTAGGTAACGATTTTTTATATATGTCTGTAATTTGTTCTTTAGTATTCACATATTCCAACCTTACTACCTTGTTCTGAACCAATTCTCTCAAGAAATAATAGTTTATTGCTATATGCTTAGTCTTAGTATGCATCAAAAGGTTCTATGAAATGTTAATATCACTATTATTTTCACAGTAGATAATAATTGGTTCTTTGATTTCCTCCTTCATACCTGACAACAGTTGTTGAACCATATGAGATTTGAACAATTTACTACTACAGAAACATACTATGCCTCTACTATAGAATGAGAAATGCAATTCTATTTCTTACTGGTCCAAGAGACTAAATTCTTACCAAGAAATAATGCTCCACCACTTGTGCTCTTTTTGTCATTGAAACTTCCTGCCCAATCAGCATTAGTAAAATTCTTCAAATCAAAGTTTCCTCCTTTCTTATACCATAATCCATACTCTTTAGTACCCTTAAGATATCTAAGAATCCTTTTGATAGCCATCAAATTATTATCTCTAGGGTTAGCTGAAAACCTTGCAACAAAACCAACTGCTAATGCTATATCAGGTCTAGTGTGAACAACATATTGAAGTTTGTCAATCATGGATTTGTAAGTAGTCTGATATACTTCCTTAGAGTCATCATCCTTAGACAACTTATGTCTAGTAGACATAGGTGTCCCAACTAGTTTGGATCTTCCATTCCAAATTTCTTCAGTATCTCTTTAAATGTATTTATATTGAGTAGTGTAGATACCATCCTTCATCTGATGAACTTGTAAACCAACAAAGAATTTGATTTCACCAAACATAGACATCTCAAATTCCTTACTTATAGCTTTGGAGAATGCTTTGCATAAATCATCATATCCAGTAAATAGTATATCATCCACAAATATCTCTGCTAATAGTATCTTGTTCTGAGGTCCTTCTTTGATATACAAGCTACTATTGTCATTAGTTCTCTCAAATACAATACTTACTAGGAAACCATGCAATCTTTCATACCATGCTCTAGGAGCTTACTTCAGTCCATACAAGGCTTTGTCCAGTTTGCAAACAATATTCCTTTTTTTAGGATGAAAAAATCCTTCGGGTTGCTAAATAAAGACTTCCTCCAGAATTCCATTCAAGAATGCAGATTTTACATCCATTTGGTATACCTTGTATCCTTTATGTGCAGCATATGCCAGAAGAGTTCTGACTCCTTCAAGTCTTGCAACAGGAGAAAAATTTTCTCCATAATGAATACCCTCTTCTTGAGCATATCCTTTACACACTAATCTTGCTTTGTTTCTGGAAACTTCAACTTTTTTATTCATCTTGTTTTTGAAAACCCACTTAGTACCAATCAAATTCTTGTCTTTTGGTCTAGGTACAAGAGTCCAAGTTTTTTTCTTTTCTATTTGCTCAATCTCTTCATTCATGGCTTCTATCCAACTTTCATCATTCAATGCATCTTTAATAGATCTAGGTTCAATTTCACTAAGCAAACATGTACCTTTAATTTTGTTTCTTGTAATTACACCTTCTGTCTGATCTCCAATTATTTTCTCAAGTGCATGATGCCTTCTGACATATTTTTCAAGTACAGGTTCCTTCCTCTTTGATTCTGGGCTTGATCCACTTGGTTAACCATGTTCAAATATTCTGTTCTTCTCTTCCGACTGGTACTCGGGTTCCACTGTCTGAGAATTGGGATCCTCTATCTAAGACTCAGGTGCCTTTGTCTGTGACTCAGTTCCCTCTGTCTGTGACTTAGTTTCCTCAGTCTGAGACTTAGTTTCTTTAGTTAGAAGCTCGGATTGCACAGGTTGCAACAAGGTTTGTTCTGATGAATTCAATGGTTGACATGGTTTTTGTCCAATCACCATTGCTTGTGTCTTACGTATAGTATCAGTTTCATAATACACAAAGTTCTTGTAGTCTTCAGGCTCTTTAATGCTTTGTTCTTCACTTCTCTCTGCAAACTCATCAATGTTTACATGTACACTTTCGATGAATTTATGAGTAGTAAGATTCAAACATTTATATGTTTTTCTTTTGTAGGAGTAGCCTAGGAATATACCTTCATCACCTTTTACATCAAATTTTTCATTTCTTTCTTCCTTCAAGACGTAACATTTACTTCCAAATACTTTGAAATAATGAACATTGGGTTTATAGCCATACCATAATTCAAAAGGTGTCTGCTCAGTACCTTTCTTTAGTTGAACTCTGTTTAAGGTGTGAATTGAAGTGTTGATATCTTCCTTCCAATATTTGGTTGCAACATTCTTTTCAATCATCAAGGTTCTTGCACAATCCATAATAGATTTGTTTCTTCTTTCTACTATCTCATTTTTCTATGGTGTACCTGGGGTAGATACTTATCTCTTGATTCCTCTTTCATTGAAAAATTCATTGAACTCATTAGAAATGAATTCACCTCCTCTGTCAAATCTTAAGCATTTAAGTTTATTTCCTGTTTCCTTCTCAACTCTGGCAAGGTACCACTTAAACTTTTGAAAAGCTTTTTATTTTTCTTTGAGAAACATAACAATCATAAATTTGGAATGGTCATCAAAAAATAGAATGAAATAAATCTCCCTTGTGTAACTTGTTGGTCTGATTGGTCCACAAAAATAGTATGCACTAACTCCAAAACTTCTTCAGTATTGTAATTCTTGCTCTTGAAACTAGTTTTGCCCATCTTCCCAATTTGGCATTGTTTGCATATTGCCGATTCAGGTTTCTTCAGAATAAGAATACCTCTTACTCTTTTGTTCTTTCTTATGTTGACAAGGTTATCAAAATTCACATGACACAACCTTTTATGCCATAACCATCTTTCCTCTACTTGTGCAATAAAACATGAACTTTCAGTGAGATCAAGATAGAATAGATTACCTTTTGTTTGCCTATCAGTTCCAACTAGGTTTCCCTTACCAGCTAGGAGCTTGGACTTACCATTCATGAATTATACCTTGAAACCAATGTTATTCAGTTGTGCCACACTTAGTAGATTATGCCTTAGTCCTTCAAACCATTAAGCATTATCACATTTGATTCCTTCTATTAGATCAATACAACCTTTACCTTTCACATAGAAAGGTTCATCATTCCCAAAATTGATACTCCCACCATCATAGTGCTCAATATGTTCAAATTTGGTTTTATCACCAGTCATGTGGTGAGAACAACCACTATCAATTATCCATGTGTCATTCTTTCTAACATGAGAGTAAAGTGCAGTCTTTTCTATATCTTCAATGTCTGACTCATCCTTAATAGCAATGCAAACCATTTCATCTTCATCTTCATCACTATCAAAATATTTTGCAATATAACAAGACTTCTTACCTTTGTCCTTGTAGCTTTTGTAACTCTTGAAATCCTTCTTGCCTTTGTACTTGTTTCAAACTTTTTCTCATCTTTGTCTTCTGTGTTTGGACACTTAGCAACAATGTTACCAACCTCATTACATGAAAAGAAAATCAATGGTATTCTTCCTTTGTACTTTCCTTTGGCAGCTCTCTTTGTGAGTAATGCTTCAATGATTTCCAAATCTTCATCATTAGAATAATCATCACTATCACTCTGAATCTATTTTCCTTTTGAGTTTCTATCTATCTTACCAAGGTTTAATTTATCTTTGAATGCAGAATCAAAATTGCTAGGATTAGGAGAACAATTGTCAAAATTGTCCAACTCAAAAGCTATTAGCCTTCCAACTAATGCATCTAGAGTTATATCATTACTGCACCTCATCTTTTGAATATCTAAAACTCTAATAGCATAGATAGGAAGTAAAGTTCTCAATACCTTACTAACCACTATTTTGTCTTCAATTGTTCTACTGGTAGCTCTGATGGAACTAACACTTTTCTTGATTCTTTCATTTTATTTTGTAATGTCTTCTCCTTATTTCATTTTCATCTGATCAAACTGACCTCTGAGACTTTCTTCTTTGGCTCTCTTTACATTGTCATCTCCTCCATGTATATCATGTAGTTTCTTCTACATATCATAGGTAGTAGGGCAGTCCTTGACTTCATCAAATTCATAATAGCTGAGTGAAGAAGCTATATCAATCATCATTATGTTATGATTCTTCATCTCCATCATCTTATCCACAAACATAGGTCTCGGTGGTGTTAGAGTAATCATTAGTTTGCTTATTAATTAAATCATGTTGATTTAATTAGTTAAGTTATTACTCTTTAGTACTTAAGCTTTCTCTTAGGTGCATTAATAATTAATTCTTTTATTAATTATTAATGTGCAACCTAGCTTTTTTAGGCTTTAGGGTTTTGTTCACCTTTATATGTTGAACCTTGTAATTTTTTTTTATTAATTCAGATTATAATTTTGCTCTCTCTTTCTGAGCAACTTCTGAGTTCTACTTTTTCCATTCTTGCGCTTCTACTTTGTATCAGGTTATTTTGCATGCAGGTGTTCTTGGCATTCTATGGATTTGTGTTTCTCAAATCCTACATGGTATCAGAGCCACCCTATCGCTGCCTGATCGAAGGTTTTTGAAGCCACGATTCGAAGACGTCAGTCATAGCCTCTCTGGGGTTTTCTTGTGATTTCTAAGGAGGCACTATTTTTTGGAGCTGTTTGAGCCAAAATAGACTCTGCCATTTGCATTTAGAAGGCTCGGGAGAGTCAAAATACATATAAATTTCAACCATTTTGGTTACTGTACCCTTAGGGAAAAAAAATTTGGCCTCCTAGGGCCGTACAGCTCAAAAATTGAGGCAAATCCTCAAAAAAAATTCAAAAAAATGCTTTTTAAAAGCATAGGCGGGTGCTACCAGCTCGCGCCACCACCGCGCCACCCGCGTGCCACCCGCGTGCCACCCGCGCGCAGCCGCTGGGTAGCGCGACACCAGCGCACCACTGCTGCGCTGCCGGGGCCAGCCGCTGCCTCCTCCCTGCCCAGCCGCCACCTGGCCTCCGCCCGCGCCCGGTCAGCATCAGCAGTGACGTCAACTGACGTCACCAGGACGTCAACCGACAACCAAACGGCCCTCAAATTTATGCTCGGGACTGTGTTTTTTTTCAGAGAGGGTGTTTTTAGGGGTACTTGTGGTTTTTTGACAGTAACTTGAGCCTATGGTGTCCGTTTTCGAAAAACAAAATATCGCCAGAAAGGTGTTTCTGAGACAGACGCAATAGTGCTGGTCTTATTTTCTGATTCAGCCATTTGAGTTCCTATTTTTAGCATCAAAGTTGTAGCTTTCGTTTCCCTCCTCCTTGCACCAAGTTTTGATCTAAATGCAATAAGGTTAGATTTCTCAGTTTGTTTTTCATTTAGAAGAGTTATCATGGGTTTTTCTACTCACCCTTCAGTTGTTATTTTGGAACGGGGTAATTATGAGTCATGGGCAAAGGGTATACTTACACATTGTAGGTGGCTTATTTTTTGCCTTATTTGTATGATCTCATACTTGAACCAGCCACTTCAGAGGGAAAAATAGCATGGGGTATTATTAGAGATCACATAGTAGAAATTATAGTGTCTAGTGTTGATCCTGACACTGTGTTGGCTATATCGGACATTGATTGTCCTCACCCACTTTGGACACGTCTTTGGGAGATCTATGGAGACCCTAATCTCTCTCCATTCCCAGAGGATCC
>MU224858.1:877983-929041 GCA_018584345.1 Thuja plicata
ATTACTCTTTAGTGCTTAAGCTTTCTCTTAGGTGCATTAATAATTAATTCTTTTATTAATTATTAATGTGCAACCTAGATTTTTTAGGCTTTAGGGTTTTGTTCACCTTTATAGGTTGAACCTTGTAATTCTTTTTTATTAATTCATATTATAATTTCTCTCTCTCTTTCTGAGCAACTTCTGAGTTCTGCTTTTTCCATTCTTGCGCTTCTACTTTGTATCAGGTTATTTTGCATGCAGGTGTTCTTGGCATTCTATGGATTTGTGTTTCTCAAATCCTACAGGTGGTTCCAAATACTTGTGATCTAAGAATTTCAAACCAGTGTCTCCAATAGTAGATAGATGTATCCTCATCAAATCTTTCCATGCAACGAAGTTGTCTTTGTTAATCTTGGGGATCTCCCTTTTGTAAGACATCTCTGATCTTTAGCTTAGGCTTTGAAACCTTTCCTGAAAGCTCCAAATTATCTGATACCAATTGTTAGAAATGAGTTGAGTAACTAAGAGGGGAGGGATGAATCAGTTACTACAAAAACAAATCCAAGTACCTTAGATGTCTTAATTAAACTTATCACTATTACTCGGTTAACATAGATATTATGTTGTTACTTGGTTAACAAAGAAAATCTTAAGATATTATCTGTGATTATCCTTTAGTGTTTAAGTGTAGAAACATAAATAATAAATCAAATAAAATATACACAGATAACACCAAGATTTAACATGGAAACCCCCATTTGGGAAAAACCACTAATTGCAACTAGTTACTATTTTTCACTCTTCTCAAGTGAGCCCTGTTAGGAGCCAACCCTGTTAAAGGTTACAATGCACATTGTTAGGTGTGACCCTATTAGAGGATTTAATCACCCTATAAGGAGTGTCCTTTTTAGAGGTCTTCAAACACTTCAATGTAGAAATGTCAGCTTGTGAGAGGATTTACAAAAGACTGTTAAGTCTACTATGTAAAGAGATTTTGATCACCGCTACAATTGTTAGAGAGTAACAATGGATTGAATTGTTTGAAAAGAAACTATCTTTGATGATTCAGATCTCTATGTTTTTCTTTAAACTGGATCCTCACTGATCAAATATTCTATTGCAGCTCTATATTTTTTGTCCTTAATCAGAATCCCATTTGATTTCGCCTCCACACTTCATATCACAAACTTTTCTTCTTTTTACATCTTACACACATTCAATCCACACTTGACCTTATATATATATGATAAGCCTTGTCAAGTTGGCTTGAATAAATCTCCAAATAAATAATAAAACTTAAGTATGTCGACTGCATATAACTAATTAACCATAAAATGTAAACTATTGTTAGTCGGCTGACACTAAAAGCATAACTCGGTTAACAATGTAATCCTTCAATGCTCGACCGATACTGTAATGATTGATTGAACTTGGTTAGAACTGAAAATAACTTTGGCCTTCTTCAATTCTCAAGAGAACTTGGCATAAACTAACTATGCTCATATAGGATTAGAAATTTGTGTAAACATCAATACATTTGTGTAAACATCAATAACAATACACAATTGAACAATTGTAATCAACAAAAGCATCCTCTTCAAATTAGGAGATTACAAAGGAAAGTTATTATCTTCTCAATTGATTACATATTCTGGTGCTATACACCATATGGGATCTCATTCAAATCACGATCTGAGTCCTCATACTTAAGATGATTCAATAGATGACAGTCATATTTAGATAGATTTTGAGGAAGGGCTACATGCTCCTCTTGGTGTCTCATCTAAATCAACAAAATCACCATATTTTGCGGGGGGCCTTGTAGGCTTCTTCACTTCTTTTCTCTTTTCTACAGGATTTTTTTCCCACTAGGTTTTCTATCTTTCTCCATTTATGAAAGATTTCATTGTACATGGGTACCTCACTAGGCTAGTAGCTAAGACCCATTTTTTCCTTGTCCTCCTAAGTTATGCTTAAAGGGGGGTGTTATTATATTTAACTAATTTACACTTAGGCTTATTAATCCTACTTATCCATCCATAGTCATTTGACACTTGTCTACACAAGTCGTCATCTTTTAGGAGTCTACTAGAAATGTGTTGAGTTAATTTCGATGCATAATCCTAGTCTTTTGGATAGGTTTTCCACCACTCCCGTTAATCCCTCATTTCATGGTTGGACTTGGTTGCACTCTAAGCCTATATGTACTCAACTTATCCATTGAATCATATGGTCTAATTTTCTCATTGTATTTATGTGTTTCATTTGTACCTCTTTAGATCCTGGGAGAATCTTTCACTTCCAAAAAGAGCATTGTATTACCACCTTTATGTGAGACTCCATGAGAGGGTTTCATATGTAATGAAACTGATAAAATATTAATTATTTCTTCTGAATCATATTGTTCCCTCACTAAGATATTAAATATTAATTTTATTTTTGAAAACATATTTATAAATTAACTTATTGAACCTATTAAAAATATCAGAACAAGACAACTAGTCTTTCATAGAAATAACATCAAATTGAATGAAACTTCATAGAACATGTCTAAAATATACTTCTTGATATCTAAGAAAAAATATAAAATCTAAATAATAGTTTGCAATAGCACAAAATTATGGGTGGCTGCAAGAAGTTGAGTCCCACTTTTGGGCAAAAAGTGGAAGTGTTTTCCCTTTTTTCAAATTGTCTATCAATTGATGTCAAAATTTGAGGCACTTAGAGATTGAATCTCAAATAACTTCACTAGTAGAAAATGTAGTGCTCAAAGTCTAGTTTCCAAATATGTAATTTATGTCAATACCCACATGGTATAAATTTTTTTTTAGTAGGAATGTTTAAAAACATTTTTTTTTTCAAAATGCATGTTTCAGGAGCATACTACACACATGTACGACCACCATATTTTGACCTAAATAAATATTTTTTTGTGAATCCTTTTGGAAAAAATACGTAAAACACCAAAGATTGATGAGCATATTTTTGCTTTTTTTATTGAATATATATATATATTATTAATTTTGAATTGACTGTAAAGTATATTTTTGAAACCTTTGGTGTACGACCACCATAATTTGTTGAAAATTTAACATTTTTAAAAAAATAATAATTAATCTTTAATAAAACTTTATGTAGATTGATGTCAAATAATTTATTTAAAAAAAAATGTAAAAACAAAAAAGTTATTAAAGTTTTAGTGAAACTCACTATTTTAAGTTTAGGTACCACTTTTGATTAATAAATATTGCAAAAATAAATAAAAAATTATCATATCACTATGAAATTTATATTTTCAAAATCAGGACAGTAAAAACTCTAATGAGCTCTTATTTCATCAAAAAAAATTGATTAGGAAGGCCTTGAAAAAATTACAGGGTAGAAATATGATATTTCAGTGCCTTAGCCATTATTTTGGAGGTCCAAGCATAGACTTGGTCCCACCAAGCCTATCCCAAACCAAAATCCAATGCAAAGGATGGATTGAAAATTCAACTTTTAAAAAATGGGCACACGTTTAAAAATGCGTACCCGTTTCTTAAATATAATAAATCGACATTTAAAAATGAGTTTCTAGGCATAATTAAAAAAAAAATAGAAACGGGCACCCATTTTGAAAAAAATGAGCACCCATTTTTTAAATTTTTGGATCGGATGTCCGAGCCTGAATCAGGTGCCTATTTATTTTTTTCAAAATAGGTGCATGTTTCTAGCGACATTTTTCAAGTCCACAAGACTTCCGCCAAATTGGGACCTAACTTCTTGCACCTACCCTTATATAGCTTCTTATTTCAAAATCTTCAAAAAAACTCACAAAACTATGATGAATATAAACCACTTGATTCACTCAAAATACCACAAGCTAATATTTTATATATGCCAAATGAAAATACTAGATTACAACCATAATAATAGTAGCATACTATCTTTATTTGTAATGATATTTTTCCCTACTAATTCAATTAAAAAGTAGTGCATGTTATTACAAAAGTAGCCTATGTTGACATCTAAATGGCCTTGCCAAGACGTTATCATAAGGTCTAGTTGGAGAGTGATTCCTTAAATATAGTTAATTGTCTTTAGGATAATCAAAAACCTAGTTTGATGATCAATAGACTTATAATTGATTGCCTTGTTATGTCAAATTCTTTTGAAGTTTGTATAATCTCCCATGCTTGTAGGTAGGGAAACACATTTTCTAATTATTATGCAAACTTTGGGGTCCATCAAGATAATATTTGTTGGTGGGGATCAAATGACCAAATTCTTGTCAAGGATAAAAAATTATTTCAATCATATTTGTACGTGTTAAAGTGTCAGTTATTTTCTATGGAATGATGATGTATGACTTCTTTTTTGTTGGAAATGAGAGAGAAGTTGTCTAAATTTCATTATGAGATGCAAAGGTGATATTTCCACTTGCAATATTTATCTAGGTACCCTTCACAATTTCTAGTCTTGTCATAGTTGGTTTCATGCACTTTCTAGGTAGTTTTTTTTCCTATCCTTCCCCTTTTTTGTACTGGTGTTTGGTTATTTATTAGTGAATTGTCCTTCTGCAACCGTTCAATGGGTGGTGTCAAGAATAGACCAAAGCTCAAATCCTATAAGAGGTGGAAAAATTACCCTATAGTGTGGGGAAAACTTTTAGATGGAGAAATAACCCTTTATTTGGAGAAATTGCATGTTTACGACCCTTTGGTTAAGAAAGAATTTGTGCATGGATAGAAAAATGGCACTTTGTGCAATTACAAATTTCAAACCTATATCACCAAATACTTAATCTCTGAGGTTAGGGGCATTCTTATAGAGGGGAATAAGTTATGTAGAGATCAAAAGGCTTTAGGTGAAGTTGTAACCATTTTATTCAAGGAAGATGAATGAGAAAAGTGAAGCCCAAAAATACAAGCGGTTATGACCATGGTGCCATTAAACCCCTCTATATAGAAGTAGACAAGGTGACAATAAGATATATCACCTTAGATGGATACTTCACTAGTCTTTTTAGGTACCATTTTATGTTGAACCATTTTATTCATGACGATTTGGTTTTTATGTCGTATTATGTTCTTCTAAACTCTATGTTGGAATTAATGAGCATAAGAAAAAACCCAATTTTCCTATTTCGCATGGATTTCTTATCCTTCTCATAATGGACTACACTAAATAGATGTTTATTCTTCTCAAAACCTCTTAGTTCAAGTGTAAAATAAATTTTTCTTAGAATTTTTGTGTGCTATTCTAATATGTCTATTGGTATAGAGGATGCCCCCACTAATGAAGATGCATGTTTCCATATTTAGAATTGAAAGTACCTAAAGAAGGATAAGCCTACCTCTAAACCCTCCTAGTCCCATGAGTATGAAACAAAAGATAATGAATTAGACTATGATAGAATTTGTGCACTGTCTCTGGTGTGTGCAGACTTAAGTCTACTTGGATTGGGTACTTCAATCCATTAATATATCTTTCCAAATTATCTTCTTCTATCTCTTTTGTGCTAGCCTTCATGCACAATTTTTGAAAATCTTCAGTTTATGTACTCACATCCATATCTTTTTGTCTGAGATTTTGCTTCTTTCTATGGAGTTTCACTCCATAGACTTCAGGAACATAGGTCTCTCTAACCAGGGTAACCATCATGTTCCATGTTGATATCATACTTTTACCATTCTTCACCCTCTTAGTTTGGATGAAGTTCCACCAAGTTAGGGCTCCTCCCTTCAACCTGGACTTTGCAATCTTGAACTTTTGTCTTTCTGGTATATCTTCACATTCAAAGAAACTAGTTAAGGACTCTATCTAGTCCATTACTACATCAAGGTCCACTATTCCACTAAAAATAAGTAAATCTATCTTTCCATACATGGTTCTTCTCTCCCTAGATTTAAGAGCATTCAAGAGGGGCCTCTGGTCTGCAGGAACTTGTTCTTCCTGCTCTGGGACCTCTTCTTCATCCCCTTCCTCACCATTTCCAGAGTGTCCATCTATTCTCTTGTCTATTTTTCCCTTGAGTCTTTCCAACTCATCTCTTAAGGCTTGATTGTCAACCCTCATTGCCCTATTATCAGCCATCTATTCCCTTTCTAGTTTGGCTAACTCCATGTTAGTCATTCTGAGATTGGTTTCTCCATCTCCCTTTGAAATTTTTTCTTTCTCCTAATAACTCAAGTTATCGAGCTCTAATACCACTTGATGCATAGCTTATAGGTTTCACTATGTCCTAAAGGACTGAATCTCTCAACTTTTCAAGGAGATCATCTAATATAGGCTCTACACCTTTGAAAAAAACTTCAACTTCAATATGGCATCCAAACTTTATGATTCAAGTTCCTATTTTGGGTTGATTTGGACAATCACTCCCAATGACCCTACTTGGGTACACCAAATTTTGGTAAAACACAAGAGGCTATGTGAATTTGTGGAATGGGGTTGGATCACTTTTTCTAGGCCCTATTCATGACCAACATGACACAAATCTAACAGTGGATTTCATTCAAGACTATTGTTTATGGTACTTCCCCTTTTAGGCACCTACTTTTCTTGTAGCCCTACACAGACAATTTTTGGACTAAAATATTTACTTTCTTGAAGAACTAGGAAAAATAAGGGCATCTCCAGATGCCCTTTATCAAGTTACATATATCCCCCAACTCAGTAGATAATGAATTAATCATACAGTGCCTAAATATTGACATGCTTGACAAGCCTAATTATCCCAATTAGGAAAGATTAACAAAGGAAGTACCCAAGGATTGGATTGAAGAGACTAACCATTGGTTCATGGATGGTCTCCATGTTAAATGTACCCCAAATATTCAATCTGAGTGCTTGATGCAACCCTAACATGCCTCGGTCATCAAATGCTCTTATTGTTCACTCATTGCCACATTGAGATGTCAACCAAAAATTAGTTTGAACTCCCTCCTTCGACCAATAAACTAAAAAATTATTTTTGGAATATTGGAACACATGTACATTCCCCTTATTTCACCAAATCTCAGGTTTTACCAATGGTGCAATGAGGAGGAATAGTCATTTATTTAGGGAAACCCTAGGTAACTAGGGTTTTTAGGTAGTTTTCACAAAAATGTCAATATCTTATGTTATATAATGAATCAAAGGTTCAATTCAAATTAAAATGAAAATTAATTTGATCTATTTCAATAAACCATTATTCTTCCACTAATTTGAGTCTTTACAGGGCAGTACAGATCCAGAATAATTCATTCTATGCAGAAAAACTGTTCAATTTTATTGATAATCTAAATTTTTTTACATCATCTCTCCTCCATGAAACTATGAGGGATATTTGAGGAGTTCCTCCAAAGGTTACAACAAAATTTGAAACAATGATCCCTTTGGAGGAAGGTTTACAACCAACCTTTTGAAAAAGTTGTCAGGTCGCCAAAATGTTGTTATGCAACTTTTTATGCAAATGTTGCATGTTTGTATCTTTTGCACAAAATGAACAATTGTAGATTACTCACTTTCCTAGGGGTCACTGATGGACCAAAAATACCTAAGGAACACCCAAAACACAAAAATAACACAAATTCAAGATTTATGAATCCTTTGACCATAGTTGACCAAGTGGTTCATAAAGACCAAATCTTGGCACTTGGTTTTACAAATGGATCATTATTTAAATCAAGAAGTCATAGATGTTTAGGACATGTTGAAGATTCCTTTAGGATGTTGGGGCTCCTACACTAGATAATCCCTCTCCCTGCATGTATGGATGTGAGTTTGTGTGAAGTATTGTGATATTAAATATGGAATTTCATGTGTTAGCTACTATAAGAAGTGAGTATAAAGTATCTATAGATGTTTTAGTCAAATTACAAAGGTGTGTAAGTAATGGATCTTTTCTCTTTTATTATTTTTTATCTAGGTAGTGAGCCTTCTTTTATGCAGTGAGCCCTCTAGAAGTGAGCATTCTTTGTAAAATAACCTTAACTGGTGTTACCCTAACAAGTGTTTATATAATTGAGAATTAATCTTCTCTCTGGTTTTCCCCTTAATAGGTTTTTCCACGTAAATTTGACGTCTCATTATGTATATTGGTTCTTGATTATCACATATTCTTTTCATGTTTACATTATTATGTGAATAAAGATTAAGATAAGTTTGTGTGGATCTTATTCAAGAGAATATTTATAATTTTTATGGACAACTGATTCAACCCCCCTCTTAGTTGTCTTGTGCATTTAACAAATAAGTATGATGGTTGATGCAGATATCAAAGATGGTGAAATTCAAAAACTATTTATAGCACATGTCTCTAAATATATTCAAAACAATGACATTTTGATTATTGATTTTGGAGATACCCATTGCATGACTAGTAATATTGATAACTTGAGAAACATATTAAAACAATCAAGAGACATAGCTAAATTAGGAGATTATTCACAATTACATGCTGGAGGTCTTAGAAAGGCTACTCTAGATGTTCTAATCCAATGTAAAATAAGTATTGATAATATTTTATTTTCTCCAAGAATAAAGAAATATCTTATTTTAGTTAGGACGATGTTATTACGAATAATATGAAGTTTATTTTTGAAAAAGGAATGTGTGAAGTATTTGATAGCGAGGAAAAATTAATATGTGATGGATATATGGAAGTCCAAGCCTATTTTATTTAGTGAAAAACTCATCTTAAGAATTAGTTTGTAATGTTGCATCAAGAAATCATCTATGGCATGAAATTCTTGGTCATATTAATCTTTAATTGGTAAAGGTAATGTTTGGAAAAAATATGGTATTTGGTCTTCCACCCACCACTAGAGAGAAGTGTTTTTGTGAAGCTTGTTTCATTGGGAAACAACATAAATAAATATTTTATTCTTAAAAATCCTGGAGAGCCTCCAAGATGTTAGAAATATTTCAATCTGATCTTTGTGGACCTATGAAGATAACTTCTATTGGAAAACCTTGATATTTTGTAACATTCATTGATGACTTCACTCAAAAGTTTTGGGATTATTTTTTAAAGAAAAAACTCCAAGCATTTGATATTTTCAAATATCTTGTACATTAGGTTGAGAATAAAAGTTATAAAAGAATTAAAATTCTAAGATCAAATAGAGGTAGGGAATAAACTTCAAATCAATTTTTGAATTTTTGTAAATAAAAAGGAAATACAAGGTGATTATTGGCTCCATATATTCCACAAAAAAACATGGGGTAGAGGAAAGAATCAATAGAAAATTTCAAGAAATATTATTAAGTTCATTCTCAAAGTTTGTAAACTTGATGAAAAATTATGGGAATAAGAAATTCATACATTGCCTTATTTTATTGATAAAATTTTAGATAATATCTTAGAAGGAATATGTCTATAATAATCATGGTTGGGAAGGAAAGGTCAATAGTCAGGCATTTAATAATATTTGAGAGAATTGGCTATAGGCATATTCCATTCCACAAGAGAAAAGAAAACAATTTTATAATAAGAGTAAAAAATCTATCCTTGTACCTTATGATGACTCTAGTAAAGCCTATTGATTGTATATGATACTAAGACAAACAAAATACACATCTCTAGATATTTCAAATATGAATAAGCGTGTCACCTTCAAGCATAGTGGTCATTCCATAATATAATTTCGAACTAGAATGAGAAGGTCCTACTGAAACTATATAAGAAGGAGAATACATCGATGAGACAAATAAAATCATGATTTCAAGTCCACAATCTAATGTTCCTCTAAGGAGATAAGAAGGAGCTAGGAGAACACCTATCAAGTTCTAATACTATTAGGTCCGTTATGCATTGATGTCAAGTTTTCTAAGGGATCATGAACTAAGCACTTTTGATGAGGAAATAATGATGAAAAATGAAAAAAAAATATGAATCAAGAGATAAAATAAATTCATCAAAAATACACAATATTAAGTTCAATTACCCTGTGTTTTTATGGATATTTGATGCAGTAGTCTCAGATGTGTCTTATGATCAGTATCAAACTGTTCTAACCTTCATGCTCTGTTTTTACATATCAACTTATATGTTTTGAGTAGTAGTATGTGTTGTTTAGGTAAGTTTTTAGCTACCTAATCATGCTCTCTATTCCGATTGTAAAGTTCTTGTAAGGGAAAGGATATAGGTTTTTCTTTCCTGCTTCTTTCACTCTTGCGCCTTTGAAGTAGTGTAAATCTTATATAAATATAATATTTTAATGGCATAGCCATTTTTGCCTAGAAAAAATAAAAATTACCCCATGTTTTTTTGTGGAATCAATTTTAAGTTCAATTTATCTTTTTCCTTTTAAGATGTGTATTAAATCATTGAACTTAAAATTGATTTTGAATGCCCATGTTCAATACACATAAATTTTAAGTTCAATGGTTCAATTGAAAAGGAAAAAGCTAAATTGGTAGCGAAAGGCTATAACAAAATTGAGTGTCTTCATTATTAGGAAACCTTTTCTATAGCTGAAAATATGATCATAATTATAATGTTACTATAAATTACTTCCCATTACAATTGGGATATTACCTAAATGGATTTCAAAAGTGCATTCCTAAAAGAAGAATTGACACAGGAGGTATGTGTAACACAACCTCCTGGATTTTTTGAAAATGAAAAGGAACATATATGGTGTGTCAAATAAAAAAGAATTATATGGTTTTAAAAAGTCTCTCATGATTGGTACTAAAAATCTTAAAAGTACTATCTTTAAATAGGATTCCAAAAATCTAGTTTTGATCCAAATCTATACATTAAGAAATAATTTAACAGCAAGGTAGTATATTCATTGTGTTATAAGTTGATGATTTTCTCATTATAGTGAGTAATGAATCACTAATACTGGTTCAATGCCCCTTGAACAGTTGCCAGAGTGCCGTTAGAATCTCTTTCTACTAACTACACTCTGATCCATGGTCATTGTCATGGTTGTAGCTCTTCTTCTCAGCATTCCCAAACTCCTCGGTCTCAGGACCCTCACCGCTCCTCTAGTGGAAGAGACAATTGGAGACACCACTCAACTTCTCCTCCTCACCATATTTTGGTCAATTGTTGGTCTACTGTTCCTTCTCCCTCTAGTTTTTGTACTTTCTGGCCCTCGGAAAATGTTTCTGATAAATTCCCTTGCCTGGCTCTTCTAATATCTCCCAAGCGGGAGGAAGGAGAAATGAAAGAAAAAGAAGAAGATGACTGGACTATTCCAGACCCTCTCTCAGGCCCCAATGTGTGGGGAAATCTTGAAGATAAGGATCCTCCTCCCTTGGGTGCGACTACTCTGGTTTCATGAGGGCTTCTTTTTTTTTTATGAATAGTTGATGTGTCCAGCTTTTTTACGAGTTAATCTTGTGGGGTGATCTTGTATCCCCTGACCCCTTTTTTGTTAATAGTGTACTTTATACTTTAAATTAATGGAAAAGGCCTCTATTAATAAAAATCACTAGTACAACATGTGAAGGAAGATATGAAGATCCATTTTGAGATGTATATTCTTGGATTACTTTATACTTCCTTCAAGTTGAAGTGTGATAAACACGTAAAATATATTTTTATGCCAAATTAAGTATATCAAATAATTTTTTGCACAAATAAAAATGCAATATTATAAGGCTTAATTAACACAATTGGGCATAAACACTAAGTTGACAAAATATCCAAATGGTAAAAAAATAAATGAATACCTATATTAGATTTTTATAGTGTAGTATCGTAAATTTACACCTAGTGTAATTTACCACTATGTTATGCTCCTACCTTAGCTGAAATTTTTTTTTTTTACATAAGCCTCCGTGCCCCTTTGTCTCCCTTTTCCTTTTTCACCATGATTCTGGACCGTGTTCCCTCATAAACATAGAACACATGCACAATGCAAAGATATCTGAGTCATGTACACATGTCGTGTGAATATGAAAAACTGTTGTGAGCCATTAAGATGTTGTAGCTACCACCCCTACAGTGTAACGCCTCCTACCACCTCTTACTGATGTCAATAATCCATCTGCCATTTTTAAAATTTATTCTTATCCTTCATTTTTGTCTTCTTCTATACTCTCTCGATCTTCTTGGACATTTTCACAATCCCTCTTAGCATTTATATAGCTTCTCTACACTTAATCAAGAGCTTGTGATTTCATCTTAGACAGGTTCCTTCCACAACATCTTAGCATTCACACCATCATAGCATCACCACTCTTCTCACCTTGCAAAAAGTCTCTTGAGATCTAGATTTGTGGATTTGAAAGGTAGTCTCTCATCTCACCTCATTTGACTTTGATATCATATCATATTCTCTTGAGAATATTCTTTGATTATTATCATTTATATATATTGTATTTTCAATTATCTATCACCATTTATCAATTTATTGGTTTTTGTGGAGGTGGAAACACTAATGTAGGGACTTGACTAAGGCACATGTCTAAATAGGCCCAATACATTTCCTTGTTTCTTTGTGTGTGGGTTTTGTAGGAAGAGGAAAAGGAGAAGCTCATGGGAATCTCCTACCATATTCATCATGAGCATATTATCCTTCTTTATCCTCTTTATTTCCTTTTTTTTCACTCTATAATCACACATTTTTATTCTCTAGTATTAGTATAACTCATTTTCTATTCTATTTAGTTAGTGTCTCCATTTTCTATCTTGTTCTTCACACTCTATCCACACATGATGAAAGTACACCATGTAAATGTCTTTTATTTTAACTATCATCCTTGACTTGCACAGGTGTTCAAGGTAGTGATCTTTTGAAGCATATTGATTAATCTTAGTAGTTATCTTTTTCATTTCCAGCTGTCAAATCATTTTTATATCAGTTTGCATAACATAGTTAATTTAGTTCTTTTATTTCATATCACATTCAATTAAGTCCTAGGGTAAAAGCACAAAGTTGTGTCGCACTTTAGGATAAATGATATTTTTCAGTCAAAATTGGTTTCGGTCATACATGTTTCAACTAGAATAATTCATTTCAAACACTTGTGGCAGCCAAGTGGCACCACACAGCGTCGATGTGGAAAGGTAGGTTTGGCAGAAACTGGTTTGGTCGAAACTCCATGAGTAAATATAAGCCAAATATGTTAGATCAATGAATAATTGGCATGAATATATATAGGGGGTTTTGGTCAAACCTGGTTTGGCCGAACCTATTTTAGTTGAACCAATTGTGGTTGAAATTGCCTATGTGGCATCCTATGTGGCAGCCAAATAAGAAACTTTTTTAGAATTATAGAACTTCATACAACTTCAACTGATTTCTCCATGAAAACACAACTTTCTAAAAAAACAAAAAATACCCTTTTGTAGAGCTTGGAGTCAAGAATATGCTCATAATTTTAATAGTGTCTTGATTATATCTAATACATTATAAATATAAAATACTGCAAGTACATATTTTAACATTCGAGAAGACGTTGATTCGAAAAAATAGTAAATCATATCTGAAAAATTTAAAAATTATATGGTTCACTAGAGGAGAGAGTCTTCCTCAAGAATCTATAAATTTTTTTTATTAGTATAGATTTGATAGTGAAAATAAGGTGGGAGATGAAAAATGCCAATTTTAGGTAAGTCAAACTTTGAATTGTTCTAACTCAGAAAATATACTTCAAAAATAAAATTTTATTTTTTCAATCACTGGCTAAATATGTCATCTAAAACATATTTTGAAATCAGAGTAGAAAATGTTTATTTTGATATAGTTTTTTGGTGGGAAGTAGACCCCCTGATTTGCAATATTTTTCAACAATTGAAAAATGAGCATTAAAATTTCAAAAAACATATCAATTCTTCATTTTTTTTATAAAAATAATAAACATAAACTTCATCCATATTTACAAATTTTATCAGTTTACATCATCTTCAAATTCCAAACATAAATGTCACTTTTATGTCATTGAAGTTGAACATTTTTGGTGTTGTTAACCTTTTTCCTTTATAAAAGTGTTAAACTGTTTTGTACTTTTACCCCCTAAAACATACCTTTTTTTGTTTAAGTTGTCTCAATCACCCTAGGTCATCAGAATGCTAGTACAAGTGAGGTGGTGGAAGGCTTGATTCATTCCTTGGGATTTTATCAATCCCATGGGTAGAAAATTTTATTCTCCACATTTTGGCAAACCCAATGTGAACTAGGGTCTTCTACATCATCTTTTTCATTGAAAGATAATCCATGTGTTAACATGGTGATGATCACTTCATATTTCCACTTAATTGAAGGACACATGACATGGATATAACATTTAACCCTCTCAATGTATCTTAAACTGGAGACTCCTATACTCTTATATCCCAAAACTAGTCAATGATAATGTTGTCAGAGGCATGATGGTTGACCCTATGTGCCACATGGATATTATTATGGAGGAGATTATCTTTGTCAATGGCCTCAATTGGATGTAATATGATAAGTTCTTGGAAAGAATCAAAACCCATGATAGACTATTAGTTCCCCCTTTCGGGTCAACTAACTTGACAATCAAGGTGGGACCCAAGGTGATGTTTATAGCCTTTTCTTCATTCCATATTTTAACCTTTTTTGGTCAATTTACACATTCCCGAGCTTGCCTCCATGAAACCATCTTGTCTATAGTGCATAAGTATCTCAATTTGATCCATGTGGGTACCTTACATACGATCTAAGATACTATTTATCAATTTACCTTGCAAAATTGATTTTGAATACCCATGTTCAATACACGTCAATTTTAAGTTCAATGGTTCAATTGAAAAGGAAAAATCTAAATTGGTAGCGAAAGGCTATAAGAAAATTGAGTGCCTTAATTATTATGAAACCTTTTCTATAGTTTCAAATATGATCATAATTATAATGTTATTATAAATTACTTCCCATTACAATTGGGAGATTCACTAAATGGATTTCAAAAGTGCATTCCTAAAAGAAGAATTTACACAGGAGGTATGAGTCACACAACCTCCTAGATTTGTTTAAAATGAAAAGGAACATGTATGGTGTGTCAAATAAAAATAATAATTATATGGTTTTAAAACTTCTCACATGATTGTTACTAAAAATTTTAAAATTACTTTCTTTAAAGAGGATTCCAAAAATCTGGTTTTGATCCAAATCTATACATTAAGAACTAATTTAACAAGGTAATATATTCATTGTTTTATAAGTTGATATTTTATCATTATAGTGAGTAATAAATCACTAATATTGGGTCAATTCCCCTTGTATAGTTGCCAGAGTGCCACCGGAATCTCTTTCTGCTAACTACACTCTGACCCATGGTCGTCGCCGTAGTTGTATCTCTTCTTCTCAGCATTCCCAAACTCCTCAATCTTAGGACCCTCACCACTCCTCTAGTGGAAGATCCAATTGGAGATGCCACTCAAATTCTCCTCCTCACCATATTTCAGTTGATGGTTGGTCTACTATTCCTACTCCCTCTGGTGTTGGTACTTGCTAGCCCTCGACAAATGTTTCTGATAAATTCCCTTGCCTAGCTCTTGTAATATCTCCTAGCAGGAGGAAGGAGAAATGAAATAAAAAGAAGAAGAAGAAGATGAATGGACTATTCCAGATCCACTCTTAGGCCCCAATGTGTGGGGAAACCCTGAAGATAAGGATCCTTCTCCCTTTATTGCGACTACTCGGGTTGCATGGGGGCTTCTTTTATTATGTTTTTTGTATTAATAGTTGATGTGTCCGGATTTTTTACGAGTGAATCTTGTGGGGTGATCTTGTATCCCCTGACCCCTTTTTTGTTAATAGTGTACTTTATACTTTAAATTAATGGAAAAGGCCCCTATTAATAAAAATCACTAATGCAACATGTGAAGGAAGATATGAAGATCCATTTTGAGATGTATAATCTTGGATTACTTTATACTTCCTTCAAGTTGAAGTGTGGCAAACACTTAAAATATATTTCTCTGTCAAATTAAGTATATCAAAGAATTTTTTGCACAATTAAAAATGCAATATTATAAGGCTTAATTAACACAAGTGGGCATAAACACTAAGTTGATAAAATATCCAAATGGTAAAAAAGTAAATGAATACCTATATTAGATTTTGATAGTGTAGTGTCGTAAACTTACACCTAGTGTAATTTACCACTAGGTTATGCTCCTACCTTAGCTCATTTATTTTTTTACATAAGCCTCCATGCCCCTTTGTCTCCCTTTTCCTTTTCCACCATGATTTTGGACCATGTTCCCTCATAAACATAGAACACAAGTACAATGCAAAGATGTCTGAGTCATGTATACGTGTCATGTGAATATGCAGACATGCAGTGAGCCATTAAGATGTTGCAACTACCACCCCTATAGTGTAATGCCTCCTACCACCTGTTAAAAATGTCAATAATCCATCTACCATTTTAAAAATTCATTCTTATCCTTCATTTTTGTCTTCTTCTACACACTCTCGATCTTCTTGGGCATTTTCACAAAATCTCTTAGCATTTATACAGCTTCTCTACACTTCATCAAGAGCTTGTGATTGCATTTTAGATAGGTTGCTTACACAACATCTCAACATTCACATCATAATAGCATCACCACTCTTCTCACCTTGCAAAAAATCTGTTGAGATATGGATTTGTGGCTTTGAAAGGTAGTCTCTCATCTCACCTCATTTGACTTTGATATACTATCATATTATCTTGAGAATATTCATGGATTATTATCATTTATATATTGTATTTTCAATTATCTATCACCATTTATCAATTTATTGGTTGTTGTGGAGGTGGAAACACTAATGTAGGGACCTGACTAAGGCACATGTTTAAATAGGCCCAAAACTTTTCCTTGTTTCTTTGTTTGTGGGTTTTTTAGGAAGAGGAAACAGATAAGCTCATGGGATTATCCCACCATCTTCATCATGAGCATATTATCCTTATTTATCCTCTTTATTTCCTTTATTTTCATTGTGTTAGCTCTTTTTCTTGTAGCACAACCTTGATGTGACAGTATACTAATTTACTTGAAATATAAATTCCTATTTCATACAAAAGAAAGGCTAATTGATGAGGGTATTAGATAATATATGGGGATACCTATTATCACCTCCTTCTTTTTTGAGATCCACTGGCTCAAGAAGGTATTACCTATGTATTATTACTGATTTGTAGTATCTTTTAAATGGATTATTGGTGCAGGAGCACACCTAGGCTAACCTCCATAGTTGTAATGTTTTGGCTTGTACTTGACATTGGCCAAGTCAAGATAGTGTGTTTAATTATACCTTAGAAGGTCATTGCATTGTGGGATAGGTGAGTTAATCATTAAGACTAAGGTCACCAAAATAGTCATTGTTAGTATCTTTTTAATGTTCTTAGGATTAGAAGCTTAGTGATGGATTTGAGCTTTGAATGTGTCCTAAACACATAATTGTTGTCATAGAGATGCTTGGAGGCCATTAATGAAGTTTGATCCTCGAAACCCAGAGGTTAGAGGTCCTAAGAATTAGGAAGTTGGCATAATGGCAAAGACGCTAAAAGTTGTTACAAATGACAACATTTGCAATTATTGCAAATGTTGCATGCAACTCGGTTACTTTGGATCCCCCTAGAAGTTAGGAGTGGGAGATCGACCAACAAGCCCTAGAAACATGGAAGATGACATCTAAAGTATGGAGAGGCTCGAATCTAAGTAGGAGATTTTTATTGTAACAAGTTTTGGATAGTGAATATAGCTCTACAACTCTGATTTTGTGAAGAACCCGAGATTTTTAGTGTGACAGTACTATCATATGGATTGAATGCTTTGATTTATTGATTTTTTTGTGTTCATAGGATAGTTCTAAGACTTTTTCATTCAGTAAGTAAGTTGATAGGACTCAGTCTAAGGTCTTAAATAAATTATTTATAGTTTAGGGAGTTCACTGGTTTTGTCCTTACCAGTTTGTCATTTCATGGCTCCCCCATGAAATCTAACCATGGGATCTTCCTAAGGCTAGGTGGATATGTTAGGGGACTCATTGGTCTATACATATGTAGAGGTAGGAGTCTTGTGGAGTTGAGTTTCTATTTAGTACCAAGCCCTAGGTGAGCTGACAATGCCCGGTTAGAGGTTTGGAGATGAAGAATTGAGAATTTCATGTGGGGAAGGAAAGTACAATATGAGAAAAGTGTAGTACTAGGTGGGATATGACCTAATCTTTATCTCTTCAGAAATTTGTGATCTCACCAATCCATTTGGTCGAGTTTTGAGTAAGAAATTAGTAAGGTCATACTAATTAGGCCTATTAGCCCTATTGGTCCTAGATAATGGGAACCCTATGTACGGAGGGTTTAGGAGACTAAAACTTTCAAAATCCTTTGTAAAATCCAAAAGTGTATCTGAATGTGGGATTAGTTTTTCAAGTTCTTTGGGAAGTTTTTGAAATAATTGGGAAAAGGTCTATGAAAAGGCTACAAGGAATTATGCCTAATTAGGCTCATTGGGGTCTAAGGCTTGAACTTGATTGAAAAGGGCTAAGAGATCCTTCAAAATGGAGTCAAATGGAAACATATGGAAGGTTTCCAACATGTTTAATATCCCTAAAATGATATATAATTCTAGTGTGGAGTTGGCACTTAGATCCTTCTAAGTGTAGGAGAAGAAATGAAGAATCTACATGGTGTTAGTCTTTCAAGGTGAAGCACAAAGTGTCAGGCTCTTGGAGAGGAGCTAGAGAAGGCCTTAGTTAATCATCTAAGCCTTTGGAAGGTCCTAGTGAAGATTAGGATTCTAATAGAGACAAGATAGGTCTATTGGTAGATGTGCAAGAAAGCCTTCAAACTCATACATCATATTGGTATCAGAGCTTGATTAAGACCAAGCTTGTGGTGGATGTTTCAACCTACAGAATCAGTGGGAGAGAATACACCAATGGGATCATTAGAAGATAAAACCATAATGACTAATGCTGAGTTAGCCAAAAAGGTAGAAGAACAAGAAGAAGATAAAAAGTTGCTAAGAGAAAGATTATGTCGAATGGAGCAACTCTTGGGTGAAGTCCAAGACAAAGATGATAAAGTGAAGGATAAGATATAATAGAAGGAAGAAGAAGAAGCAAGGGAAAAAGGAATAGAAATGGAGGAAGCTCCAACACCTGACCTCATTATTCCTGAAGAACCCTTCTTGAAAGTACTAAAGGCCTTAAGTGGTAAAGCTTTGGAGGGTGTACCACTATTTAGGGGACAAATGGATCCAGATTCAGTTGTGGATTGGATTGATAGTATAGAAAACCATTTTGAATGTGATGGTGTAACAGAGGCCCAAAAATTGAAAATGGCCAAATCTAGGTTGAGAGGCTCAGCCCTCACATGGTGGAAGTTTACTCAAACTAAAAGGGAGAAAGAAGGAAGGAGTCCCATAGTCACATGGAAGGGCATGGTGACCAAGATAAAGCAGACTTACTTTATTGATGATTATGAGGTTTAGTTGCATAGAAGAAGACACAATCTCAGACAGAAAGATTTGGATGTCCAAGAATACACTGGAGAATTCCAAAAGTTGTGTCTAAGATCACAAGTGGTGGAGGATGAAAGCATCAAACTAGAAAGGTATTTGAATGGACTCAAGTGGTCTATTCAAGAAGACATGAGCCTTGTGAACTTCAAAACCATCTGCCAATGTTATCAAATGGCCTTGAAAATAGAGGATAAAGGAAAAATAAAACAAGAAAAAACCTCCAAAGGAAGAGGTAGAGGAAGGAATAGTAGAGGACCAAGAGGTGGCTATGATAGAAGGAGTTCAGAATCAAGGGCTCAAGGAGAATTCAGATACACTGAGCAGCAAGAGGGAAGCTCTAGTAGATGTTGTAGAGGAAGGAACTCTAATTTTAGAGGAAAAAGTGGTGGACAAGGAAGAGGAAATTACTTTGCCAATATGAAATGTTATCATTGCAATCAAATGGGACACCCTACCTATAGGTATCCAGAGAAGGGTAGTACTACTCAAGGAGGTAACAAGAGGACTAATCTAGTTCATGAGGAGACAAATGTAGTAGAGACACACCCTGAGGTACCATTGAATTCAGAAGAAGGTGAGAACCTCATGATGAGGAGAACATTAATCAAGGAGCTAGTTAAAGAAGAGCCAAGCCAAATAAGGTCCCTATTTAGAATCAAATGCAAGGTGATGGGAAAACTGTGTAGAGTCATTATTGACTCAGGGTCTACTAACAACATTGTGTCAGAAGAAGCAGTCATCAAGCTAAGCATGACGATGATACCCCACACCCATCCTTACAAGGTCACATGGCTCAAGAAGCGACAACATGTCTTAGTAAATGAGCAGGCTTGGGTGGAGTTTTCTATAGGGAGATATAAGGGCAAGGATCTATGTGATGTGTTTCCCATGGATGCATATCACTTTCTCCTAGGCAGGCCACGACAATTTTACCACCAAGCTATCCATTATGGGGTGAAGAACTCCTATACATTCAAGAAGGACAAAGTGACTTTCAAAATTAAATCTCTGTTAGAGGATGCATAAGTGAAGATAGCAGGTCCTAATGTGCTCATGGTTGGTGAAAAAGATTTCTTAGAAGCCATGGAGGAAGGAGAAGGAGTTGGATTTGCATTGGTGCTAAGGCCAAGAGAAGAAAATGAAGGCAAAGGAGACAAGAAACTAGAGCTACCTAAGGAGATACAAAGCATGTTGTAGACTTATGAAGGTATAGTAAGTGATGGAAAAACATCAGCATTACCCCCTAAAAGAGCCATAAGTCATAGGATAGACTTTATACCAGGAGCTACCCTACCTAATAAAGCAGCCTACAAGATGACCCCTCAACAAAATGAGGAGATTGCTAGACAAATAAAAGAACTCCTAAACCAAGGTCTTATCAAGAAGACCATTAGCCCTTGTGCTATACCCACTATCCTAGCACCTAAGAAAGGAGGAACTTGGAGGTTTTGTACTGGTTCAAGAGCCATAAATAGGATAACCATTAGGTATAGGTTTCCCATTGCTAGGATTGAAGACCTAATGGATTGTCTAGGTGAAGCTAAGTACTTTAGCAAGATAGACTTGAAAAGTGGCTACCACCAAATAAGAGTACAAGATGGAGATGAGTGGAAGAAAACCTTCAAAACCAATGAGGAATTGTATGAATGGCTTGTCATGCCATTTGGACTATCTAATTCCCCCTCCACATTCATGAGGCTCATGAATGAAGTCCTCAAGGACTACATTGGAAAATTTGTAGTAGTATATCTTTATGATATACTAATTTATAGTAAGACAAGAGGTGAGCATCTTAAAAACCTTGAGAGTGTCTTCAAGAAGCTGCATGAGGAGAAGTTGATGATCAACTTAGAGAAGTGTGAGTTCATCAAAACAGAGCTAGTGTACATTGGGTTTTTTTATCTCTCATGGAAATCTGAAAATGGACAAGAGTAAATTGGAAGCCATCATAAATTGGCCTACTCCAAGGATAGAAATAGAGGTAAGAAGTTTTCATGGCCTTGCTCAGTATTATAGGAATTTTATAAGGCAATTTAGTGCTATTTGTGCTCCTATGTTGGACAAAATCAAGGGAGGTATGAAGACTAAGTTTGCATGGAATGAACAAGCTAACAAGAGTTTTGAGTTGTTAAAGGAAAAGATTTCTACCCAACCTGTCTTAGTCTTGCCAATCTTTGAGAAGATTTTAACTATTGAGTGTGATGCAAGCAATGTGGCTATTGGAGCTGTCCTAAGCCAAGAGAGTAGACTAGTGGCATTTCATTCAGAGAAGTTGAGTGAAGCTAAGAAGAAGTAATCTTCTTATGACCTTGAAATGTATGCATTAGTTCAGGCTCTAAGGAAATGGAGGAACTATTTTCTCCCCAAGGAGTTCATAGTCTATTCAGATAGTCAAGATTTAAGCTTCTTGAACTCTCAAGAGAAGTTGAGTCACAAGCACATGAAGTGGGTTGAATACCTGCAAGCTTACACATTTAATATCAAGCATAAGAAAGGGGTACTCAACAAGGTGGCAGATGCTTTGAGTAGAAGAGCTCTTATCATCCAAGATATTCAAATGAAGAGCATGAAAATAGATCACTTCAAGGATCTATATGTTGATGATGAAGATTTTGCAGGCATTTACAAGGTATGTGCTCAATACAAGAATCATTTTCATAGAAAATATGCTGAATACACTTTGCAAAGTAATCTCTTATTTAAGTGAAATCAGTTATGTGTCCCTAGAGGGTCTATTAGGGAGAATTTAATTCAAGAAAAGCATAATGGTGCATTGAGTGGTCACTTTGGGATCACTAAGACACAAGAACTTGTTTAAAGGTTCTATTACTAGCCAAGAATGAACCTTGATGTTAGGAGGTATGTGGAAAGTTTCATAGTATGTCAAAAGGCCAAAGGTACTTCTTCAAATGTAGGCCTATATCAGCCACTACCTATTCTCACTAGGCCATGGAAATGCTTGAGCATCGATTTTTTAGTTGGGTTACCCAAGACAAGACAAGGCATGGATAGTGTTTATGTAGTTGTGGACAGATTCAGAAAGATGGCTCACTTTGTGCCATGCAAGACAACTAATGATGCAAGCCAAATAGCCTCTCTCTTCTTCAAAGAGATAGTAAGAATCCATGGGTTACCTATGAGCATTGTGTCAGATAGAGACACTAAATTTATGAGTCATTTTTGGAAGACTCTTTGGAAAAGGTTAGGCACTAATTTATCCTCTGGGTCTACATACCATCCCCAAACTAATGGTCAGACCAAAGTGGTAAATAAAATCCTTGGAAATCTATTAAGATGCTTGACCAAGGAATATGGTCAACAATGGGAACAACTGATTGGACAGGCTGAATATGCCTACAATGACACTATCAACATGTCAAAAGGGAAGAGTCCCTTTGAGATAGTCTATGGTATACATCCTAGAGGATTCTATGAGCTAAGAGACTTAAAGGATGGAGTGAAGGCAAGTGGATATGATGATGATTTTTCTTATGCAATGCAAGAGATACATGATACAGTTAGGAAGACTTTGATAGAGAACACCATGAAGCATAAGAATAAGGTTGATGAGAGTAGAAGAGAACTTTAGTTCAATGTGGGAGACCTAGTAATGGTGCATCTAAATAAGTCTAGACTTCAAAAATGAGTCCCACACAATTTGCAAATGAGGAGGACAGGCCCATGTCCTATTCTAGCAAAGTATGGGAACAATGCTTTTAAAGTGGAGTTGTCAGAAGATAGTGGACTGTCCCCTCTCTTTAACATTGTAGACCTGGTTCATTATAAAGGACCACCACTAGACATGGATCAAAGCCTTAGTGAAGTGATCAGAGATGTAGAATACCTCAAGCTACCTCCTGCTATATTCAACCAAGCTGATAGTATACTGGATACCCGAGTCTACAAGAAGACTAGAAACAAAGAATACAAAGAACACTTGAGCAAGAGACATGGTCAAATAGATGCTGATGTAGTATGGGTTAAAGAATTAGAGTTTAATAAGATGGGGATTGACCCTACTCTACTCAATCCAAGGGTGGATTGAACTTTTTGTTTTGGGGAGGATGGTGCAGGAGCACACCTAGGCTAACCTCCAAAGTTGTAATGTTTTGGATTGTACTTTACATTGGCCAAGTCAAGATAGTGTGTTTAATTAGACCTTAGAAGGTCATTGAATTGTGGACTAGGTGAGTTAGTCATTAGGACTAAGGTCACCAAAATAGTCATTGTTAGTAGCATTTTAATATTCTTAGGCTTAGAAGCTTAGTTATGGATTTGAGCTTTGAATGTGTCCTAAACACATAATTTTTGTCATAGAGATGCTTGGAGGCCATTAATGAAGTTGGATCCTCAAAATCCAGAGGTTAGAGGTCCTAAGAATTAGGAAGTTGGCATAATGGAAAAGATGCCAAAAGTTATTACAATGGTGTCATGACAACATTTGTAATTATTGCAAATGTTACATGCAACTCGGTTACTTTGGAGCCCCCTAGAAGATAGGAGTGGGAGATCAACCAAAAGGCCCTAGAAACATGGAAGATGGCATCTAATGTATGGTGAGGCTCGAATCTAAGTAGGAGATTTTTATTGTAACAAGTTTTGGATAGTCAATATAGCTTTGCAACTCTGATTTTGTGAAGAACCTGAGATTTTCAGTGTGACAATGCTATCATATGGATTGAATGCTTTGATTTAGTGATTGTTTTCTGTTCATAGGATAGTTCTAATACTTTTCCATTCAGTAAGTTGATAGGAGTTAGTCTAAGGTCTTAAATAAATTTTTTACAGTTTAGGGAGTTCACTAGTTCTGTCCTAACTAGTTTGTCATTTCATGGCTCCCCCATGAAATCTAACCATGGGATCTTCCTAAGGCTATGTGGATATGTTAGGGGATTCATTGGTTTGTACATATGTAGAGGTAGGATTCTTGTTGATTTGAGTTGCTATTTTTAGTACCAAGCCCTAGGCGAGTTGATAGTGGCCGGTTAGATGTTTGGAGATGAAGAATTGAGCATTTCATGTGGGGAAGGAAAGTATAGTATGAGAAAAGTGTAGTACTAGGTGGGATATGACCTAATCTTTCTGTGTTGAGAGATTTGAGAACTCACCAATCCATTTGGTTGATTTTTGAGTAAAAAATTAGTAAGGTCCTACTAATTAGGCCTATTAGCCGTATTGGTCCTAGATAATGGGAACCCTATGTACGGAGGGCTTAGGAGACTTAAAATTTCAAAATCCTTTGTAAAATCCAAAAGGGTATCTGAATGTGTGATTATTTTTTCAATTTCTTTAGGAAGTTTTTGAAAGAATTGGGAAAAGGTCTCTGAAAAAGGCTACAAGGAATTAGGCCTAATTAGGCTCATTGGGGTCTAAGGCTTGAACTCGACTGGAAAGGGATAAGAGATCCTTCAAAATGGAGTCAAATGGAAACATGTGGAAGGTTTCCAAAATTTTTAGGATCCCTGCAATGATAGAGAATGCTAGTGTGGAGTTGGCACTTAGATCCTTCTAAGTGTAGGAGAAGAAGTGAAGAATCTACATGGTGTTAGTCTTTCAAGGTGAAGCACAAAGTGTTGGGCTCTTGGTGAGGAGCTAGAGAAGTCCTTATTTAATCATCTAAGCCTTTGGAAGGTCCTAGTGAAGATTAGGATTCTAATAGAGACAAGCCAGGTCTCTTGGTAGATGTGCAAGCAAGCCTTGGAACTCATACATCAATTATCTTCTTACTGGAATGCTGAAATATCTTTTAATGGGTCAATAAGTAAATGACTATGCAAAATACCATAAATACCCAGATACAAAGCTTAATGACCCACACTAGTATCTTGACAACATCAATTAGTTAGGTAATAAGGATTCTCATCCTTCTTCTTTTTTAGTTCTTATGAACCCTAGGAAGAATAACCTAATTTGATTCAGTCTTAAAGGAATCAGTAAACTGAATTGTATTCCTCTGAAACACAATTAATTGAATGGAATGTATATATTTGAAGTGTGAATGAATTGAATATTTAAAATATTGGTTGGACAATGATCAATCACTTAGCCAACTATAAAACCTATGCCTTAACCATGGGCTATGAGTCAATATCTGGTATAACTCCACAGTAAGGCGATTAACAAAATATATGCAAAAAAAGATAAAATGCCTTACAGATTATCCTCTCTCTACAACTATATCATCATATCCCTAAACTATTGCTAAGCTCTCTAGGTTCATTTGAAATGATTAATCCTTCCTTGAAGGAGCTTACAAATGACTGCACAACCTGAAGGCATTATATTTTTCCATTAGTATACACAAGGAAAAACATGATCTACACCATTAGTTTACACTACACCAACAGACAGGGAACAACACTACCCGACGACAAGGTGACCCGATACTGCAAAGTTCAAAGCATCCAGACAAACACTATTCAATGTTACCTGATAACAAATAGGTTAATGGAAATCAATGAGTAACAATAGTGCAACCCGACGGAACAACACAAAGAGAAATCTGACATATGAAGGGAACCTGACAATCAGTTCATCAAAGGAACATCGACAGACTCTTAGTTCAACCCGACAACCAAGAACCGACAGTCAGTTACATCCCACAAAAAGTGGATCTGAATTTCCATGTCAGATAAATCACTGAAGTTGTATATATAGCTTCTTTATTTTCTTTTAAATACATTATGTACAGAGGAAGCAATGTAATTAATATTGTTTTAATTAGTTTTACTGATTTAAAACATGCAAACTAAAGATCAAGGTCAAGTTGTAAACCTTGGATCTAAGAGTTAACATTGTAATGCATGATTCAAAGATAGGTCAAATATTTGTATAAATAGATGCTCAATCTATTTTAAATAGTTGTTTTTCAATGATGATTTTAGCCACGGAGAGCATGTAGAGACCAGATAAGAGATTTCATGCAGAAGGACAGAAAATAATCAAATTAGTTTCAAGAACAAGATCACATGCTACCGATGAGTAGAGAAAGGTATTAATCAGTCACTTGAGGTGATATTATCATAATGAGAGCTTTAATGGATCTATAATCAAAAATTGTAGATTGCATACAGTCGGGTCAATCATATGTACTCATTCTAACAAGTGTAGTACACTTAAGAAATCCTTTCAAGAAAGGTGGACTTAATAGTCCTACTGTAAATCTCTTAACCGAGTGCACACTTAAATCAGTGTTTCTAAAGCTCTTAACAGAGTAGATATTAATAGGTATCCACTTTAATAATCCTAATAGGGTAGATCATCAAAAGTGATCAATTTTAAGCCTTTCCCTGCTCCCTTCCATTCTGCAGATAGTGAAGTTTTGTGGGTGTCATCCCCACCGCAGTTTTTACTTCCTAACAGGAGTTTTCTGCGATATCATATCTTGTGTTATGTGTTTATTACTTTCATGAATGTTTCTATGAATGTTGCAAACAATTAAAGATTATGAAATAATGTTGCATGCATAAGAAAGAACAACAGTAATGGTTGGTAATACAATAATGAATGATTAATAATGATGAATTTTGAAAAGAGTTAAAAATTTTAGAGGTATTGATTCACCCCTCCCCTCTTAGTACTACTTTCCATTAATCCCAATAATTGGTATCAGAGCTAAGTCTCTTATTAGAAAAGCTTAAAGGCTTAAGAGAAAATATCATACAATGGAGAAGTACAAACTTGATAAGAACTTTGAGAATAAAAAGCTTGAGATATAGATGTTCTATGAACAGTATAAAGAAGCTAGAATCACTATGAGAGAGATTTTGTATGAGAGGAAAGGTATGGAAACTCAGAGCAATGAAAAGTATTATCAAGAAGAAGAAATTATAGATTTATTTGAATCTTTAGGATCCAATGCAATTAATACATCGGATACATTAGAAGAGACCATCACAAATATGAAGGAGATCAATCAACATCTGACAGAGCAAATAAAGATGTTGCAAATCAGTCAAGAGTCCTAGATGGTAAGAATGATTGATGTGATGAGTTCTTCTAGACAAGCTGAAATAGAAAGAGCACTTGCTATTGATGATAGAAGGAAGATTATAGAGAAGCTATAGGAAAATGAGTTAGAAATTCAAAGACATGTTGAGCATCACCATGAGATCAAAAATCAGATTATTCTAATGAGTCAAGCAGAAAATAGAATGAATATAGAACTCATTGAAAGAGTGTAGGCTATCAGTGAACTAAGAGAATAAAATGAAAAAATAAGGCATGAGGTTATAATTCAGCAACAACATAATGAAGTTATCAGAAAGGATGAAGAGAGCAATAAAAGAATGGATGATTTTCTTGAAGGACAATGAAGAGTCAACAACAATAATGGTTTAGGCTTTACCGAAAATGGAGAATCATCAAATCAAGCCAATCCAAAGAATGTCTATGAAAATCCAAGACCAAGAAATCTGACATGCAAGCACTATGGAAAGAAAGGACACACATCAAATGTATGCCAACGAAAAATGAAAGGTATTCCTAAATCTACATCTTCATTCATAGGATTCTGTTATAAATGTAACAAGAAAGGATATAAAGCATATGAATGTAAGTCTAAGATGGAACAACCAAAGAAGGAAACCTACATGGACAAATACTATTCTACATGCAACGTGAATGGGCAAACAAGTATTGAATGCTGGAAAAAGAAAAGGCAAGCATGGAAGCCAAAAGGTCAAGAAACTCCTTATCAACCAAAGAGAATCGGTAATCAATATGTATGGGACTACAATACATGAAAAAATTGTACAACATGTGGTAGATATGGTCACATTGCTGCAAACTGCATGAGGGCATGGACCATAAGGTATAGAGGCTGGTCAAACCCTGGAATGGCATGTTTACACTGTCACAAAGTTGGTCATCTCAAAAAGGATTGCAAAGAATGAATGACAAAGAAAAACACATATCCCAATGGAAACACCATTGAAGATATCCAGAGGGCTAGAGAGAAAATGTGGAGAAAAGATTCAAGCAATGATGAAGGTAGACCAACCAATGCAAATGGTGACACCCCATCCAATGGATCTAGTGACATCACCACCCCCACTTGAGCTAAACAAGTAAGTATGGAACTGCATTACACCAAGTCATATTTTGCATTAGTTCCATTATACAAATTGATAGATAGTCAAAATTTGCATAATAAAGATGCATATTATGTTACTTGTTTCAATTCTAAGAAAACAACCCCGTCGGTATACACGTACCAAAAAATCATCGGTGAACATAATGGATAAGCTATTTTACACTTACCGGAATTTATCGGTCAACAAATAAAATGGTTAAGTTACCAATACAACCCAACACCCATCGGTAAGGAAGCAAAATGACAAAGTTGTCATGACAGAATAATGATATCCGTCAGTAAAACTAAAATTGTTAACAGCTATCCCGAGCACCATGTCAACACTGACGATGATTTTGAAAGTCTTCCCGAAAAACTCTGTCTTCATGTCCCGATGAGTTGTTGAGCATTTATGACAAGACTTAGGGAAAAAATTCTATAAATAGATGACATGACAACTTCATTTTGTACCCATGATTTGAAGAGAAAGTAGAGCAAAAAATAAAGCGATTAAAATGAAGAAAGTAGAGCATCCTCGAATCGATCCAAGCACATAGAAAATAGAACATTCATCATTATCATGGATCAAATTAAGTACCGAGGGTACCAAAATATCTCTGTAGTTATTTTTCAAGAAAGCCCTAAATTTCAAGAAAGCCCTAGAAACTTGAAAAATGATGGCAACCACGTCAAGAACCATAAATATTAAGAGTGATAAGAAGAATGTGATTAGGTTAATCAAGAATAGCACCTGTGTAGATCCCAAATATAAGATATGCCCAAACATTGCATCGCAACCTGATGAAACCAGTGCATTTTCTAAAATTCCACCTAGGATTTTGCTCATAGAAGACATTAGGTCTTATATTCACTGCAAGATTGCCGAAATAGGAGATCTAGAGATGGATGAAGCTTATAAGAATATTTTTGATGCAGAAGGCAACCTAAAAGAAGAGCACAAACACTTAGAGGTTAAAGGGATAACCAATGCCCTATATTTCTTGAGGGACTTCAAGACCGACTGGATTAGGCTGGTACTTAGCAGATTGCATGACCAGAAGTTGTGGTTGGATCAACCCAAAAAAATCACCAAGGATGTCCTTCATGCTATCACTAGTTATCCAATAACCAACAAGCCTAAGGCTCACAAGAATCCCTCCAGGCCAGAAGTCACAAAACTCACAAAAATTGAATGGGACAACATAGGTCTGAAAGTAAACATCATCACCGATGAGGAACTGAGGTTCGTTGCATGTGTGATTGGTTATAAAATCTTTCAAGAAAGAAGGTTGAACAACATATTTGCAACATCAATAAGCACAACTTACAAGATAGTGACCAAGGGCATACAGATGGATCTATGTGAGATCCTGTTGAAACAACCTGATGAGAATGTGAACACAGTAAGGTCTACAAAGACCAACACATGTAAGTTTGGCTCACTTATCATGTGTATCTTTTTCTACTTTCAAGAATACTTTCCCTCAATAGGAAAAGAGGCCTAGAAATAAAGAAAACTATTAATAAAAGGGATAAGATGGTTAAGAATCTCAAAAATATTCTATCGATTACTAAGGAGCAACAAGAAAAAATAGAGGAAATTGATAAATAGGGCACCATCGATGAAGGACATGATGAACAAAAATTAGATTCTAAGCAGTCTAAATCTGATACACCTCCACCTCCTACAAATAAGTAGAGGATGAGGATTCAAACTGCTAAAAATGAAACCACACTTCCTAAAAAAGGTCAAGTAAGGACCTATAAGAGGAAGCAACCAAAAATAAAGAAAACACAGAATAAAACTGTGAAGGAAACACCCCCAAAGAGGAGAAAAAGAATGGTCAGAACTAAGGATGACATAGAGGATTCTAAATAAGATAAGTCTAATGTAGTAAAGAAGAATTATAGGAATCAAACAACTGAGGAGGCTGCTGAATCTATTGTTGCATCTGGAACAATACATGACAAGAGAATCAGACAATGGGATACGCTCAAACTAGAGGACCAAAATAAGATACAAGATGCCATAATAAGGGCAATGGTCAAGTACAAATACATGTACCAACTAAGTTCATCAACCAAATACCTAAAGAGTTGGGTAATAGAATATCCCAATAGTGGTCATATGCTCTATCGACCGAGAGAGAAGCAAGGAAGAGGGTACTTGTCAAACTAATGCCTCCCAAATCTAAGATTGAAGAAATCAAAGAGATTATGAAGAAGCACTCAGGCAAGTTTGTATCCAAGATAAGGGCTTACAAAGTACTTGAAGATCAGTTTACAGAGCTAGACAATATGATCGAAACAAAATGGAGACATCTATTAGATCTTCTAGAAGAGTCAACAAGTCGTGAGGAACAATTACTTCTCACCAAAACACCTCATAGAGAGGAATAAAAATTTGAGGCAAGTCCTCAGCATATTGCTTTGGAAAATGTTGAAGAAATGGAGCCAATTGATTTGGACAAAGTTAAGGATGATCTTGACATTCAAGACATCACAAATTATGACTCTGATAAAGATCCACAAAAGAAAGGTGATTTGATATTCATTACACTTAAGGATCAGGGACAACAACAAGATTTGAAGACATCAAATGATAAAGAAATGAATGTTGCTGATGAGACATTGTAGGACACTTGATTCATGGACCTAATAGAACTAGAACCTATAGAGAAGATACAAAAAGATGAGGATTTCACTGCCCTAAAAGATCAAACCGATGAGCAGGACACCACTCTGGATATAGCCCAAGCTATAACTCAAAACAATATGAGTGTTTTAATGAAGGAAATCAATATATTAGAGGGTAATGATTGATCTACTACAGAGGGCACAAGCACACTCGAGGAAAAGGGTAAGGCTAAAGTAAAAGACACCACAGATAATACAAAGGATACAACTACAGAAAAGGCTACAACTGACGATCAGAAAGATAAATCTACTGATCAAAATAAAGAAGAAACACAAAAGGTAGAGGAGGACATGCAAATAGATAAGAGTGAAGAAGCAAAGCAAGATGACCTGGAGAAGAAAATATAAGAAAAATCTATAGAGACACCCAAGGTTGATGGAGAGACGTCTTCAACAAACTGACAAGTACACTCCGAGCAAAAAACACAAGAGGCATCATCAACAAAGTGTCATGCCTAAAATTTTCGCATCCAAAACAAAAAAACATTTTTTTGAATGGTTAAAACAATGTCTAAAGGATCACAATCATGGGTTTACTGAGCGTGTAAAGTTAGATATGCATCTACCTAGGATTACTAGGTTGCAATGCAATGATAACAATTGTAGGGTTAAGGGGGATCATGTCCTTATGACAACATCCCTCAACCCTGGAAAAAAATAATAAATATAGTTTTAGGTTGAATGAGTTCACTAGGTGGGGTAGCATAAACCATCCTAATAAGTGCTTAATAATGTTTTTGGAAGATGAATTAACCATTAATTATAATTTCTTTGATTAGATATACTAATGTTTCCGATACTTGATAAAACCTAGAACACTAGATTTCAACATTGCAAGTGTCTCCACAATAACACTATTTTTACGAAGGCCAATATACTGGCCACATATATTGGTCTCATAAAAATAGCATTATCAGGTTTTAAAAAAATTATTTTCTTTGACTATTTAATTGATGGCTAAATTAAATTTAATAGTGTGTAGTAAATTTAATTAACAATTTAAATTTCAAGGCTTGAAAATCTGGTTATGAGATAAAAATACAAATTAATGTTGAGTCTTAGATTTTCAATAAATTAAACTAAATTAAATAACTAATATTGTAATACACTGGATTCTCGATTCCAATTAATCATCTTTTAAAAATTGATTCTAATATAGGTAATAACATTTAAAATCTGTTTGTTGAGACTAACTATACAGATAGAGTAATTATTTATAAATCAATTAATTTAAAAGACGTCAACTTTTAAATTTCTAATAATAATTAACTTAGTTTAAAATGGAAATTTATTAATTTAAATATCTCAATGTTATTTCACATGTTATAATATAAAAATATTACACCCACCAATAATTTTTTTAAGTCAACTTATTAAACAAATAAGAAATGAATCTTACAAAAAAGCACAGATGAATTACCCTTTTAGAAACAAATAAATAAAAGTTTCCCACTAAAAGTTACTAAAAAAAAGAATAAAAAAACCATTTTCCCTCATATATTTTGCAATCCCTAACCCTAATTCAAAATTAGGGTTAGGGTCAAAATATGAGATTTTAAAGAAACACATTTTCTTTGTTTTCTTCTCCATTTTCTCTTCCCCTACTATCTACAAACCCTAGCCTCTATTTTTCTTTGGTTTTCATGTGATTTTGTAGGGATGGCAGCCATGGGTGAGAGGCATGGAGCTCAAGAAATATCCATATATATTTATACATGTAAATACATATACACTCAACTGTGTATATATATTTACATATATACATATACAACCTTCGAATTTGCAAACAAAAACTCCAACAATACTAGTATAAATCTATGTTTTGATATTTCCTTTAAACCTTTTCTTTTATATGTTTTTAAATACTTCTATGTGTAACCACCTGGATTTGGTCTGTTCTGACTATAGACCCCATTTTCCCTAAGTGTGATCATACCCCACATTATGTCACGACAATGTTACATTGGCATAATTTATTTTTAAATCAGATTTAATGTCCTAGGTTATTTTTATCACTAAAATTATATTAACTACTACAACCATACAATTTAAACCAATTAAAACAAATCAAATTCAAAATATGGTTATAGTATTTAATCATAAAGGAATTAAATAAACCTCAATATGTCTCATCACTTGTAAATGAACACATTCCCCTAGCCTAATTAATTTAATTAAATTGGCTATAGTCCTATTGATTATTAAAAAGAAATAAAATGCTTAAATAATTAATATTCCTATTTTTTAATGAATTAAATAAGTTTAATTCATTTCATTAATATTCCTCTAAACCCCTAACCTAACCCACTTCAACCACTTTAACTCTGGGTTCAAACCCATCCCAACCTATTCACCCCATGCTAATCAAATCTTAATCCTAATTCTATCCTAACCCACCTCCTAATATTGTCACATTCCATTAGAGAATGATTAAGGACTCCACCCACTTGAGAAAGTCAAGGAATCTCAAGATTCCTTTCCTCAAGTCCACTTTCTCAAGCCACCCTCTTACACCCTTCTCATGCTTCTTTAAGGCTCTCATCAATGCCTCATTAATGTAGATTCCTTAAGCCCATGTCTCCACCATGCCTATTGAATGCCTTTGGCATTTATTTCCTCTTACACACCATTAATGAGTTTTTCAACTCCATTAATGCACCTTTTCCCCCTCTCTCTCTCTCCTCATTCTTCTATAAATAGAAGGTGTTTTTGAGCACAAATAAGCCCATAATTTTAGAGAAAAATGCATTGTTATGCTGCTAGGATTTAGATACATTCATATTTCATTCATAGTTTCAATATCATGTACTGTTATTATGTTATTTTTAGAGCTAAATATGCATGTTTTCTTATCATTTAGCTTGTTTCAACTCAAATCTTTCATGCTAAGTCGTATATGTCATTGATAGTAGCATAATCTTAGGGCTATTGTGTTGCTTATCATACTCTTCTTAGTTAGATATCAATAGGTTGATTTGAATGTTTTATATGCTCTTCTAACCATGTTTTCCACTAATGCAATGATCTATTGAAGTGTTGTGTCTCTCTTAACAGGTACAAAAATTACACACACATTTCTGGCGCCCACCATGGGGCACGATTCAAGATTTGCCTCATTTTTAACCTCATTTTTCACTAATCTTTCCTCCCAGTTTTCAGGTCTAGAATCACATCTGGTCATTTTGGCTCGCATCCAGGATACGCCATTGTACCATAGAAAATGAGGCTCGCATCCAGGATTTCCCGAATTGTTTTTGGTTTAGGATTGCATCTGGGGAACATTCAGTCGCATCTGGTGACAAAGGCTCGCATACAGTATATGATATCACATACTATTATTTTAAGATCGCATTTGGTGAAATTTTTTGTGAACTTCATTACCTAACCACTAATGTTTATGCGCTTGATTTCTTTGATCTTTTCATAGCCTAACTAGTGCTTGTAGGTTTCCATCAGAGGTTTTTCTTGGGAGTTGAGTGAATAATACTAATGTGGTTTTTCAGGTTTTCCAACCCCACATCTTGACCTCTATTTTTACATGCTTTTAACACTAATAACATTTTCTAATTTTCCACTAAACTGACTAGAGGACTATGCTCTTTTCCTTTTAAGGAAAATCAGAAACTCACACATCAGTTTATGGGCTGAAAGGAATTTGGAGATAACTGAACCAAGGCAAACATAACTAAATTTCTTTTGGTATCAGTAAATGAACAACTCAAAGCACTAAAATTGTGGGCTAATTGAACAAACACACTGTCTAAATTTGGGAATCAGAAATTGAACAAGCTACTCATTTAATATTGTGTATTAATTGAAAAAGAAAACTTTCCTTTCAAAGCATTTTGTTTTCCATTAAATAGGAATATCTTAAATCGAGAACAACATTGCTTGAGGGAATGAACTGTTTGCTTGAATCTGTTTTGGGAGAAAATGACCTGGATTAGGAGAGTATGCTCTTCTTTGGAGGAGGAATCATAAATCTAGATGTCCTATGCTCGCCAATCCTTTGTAAGCTTATTTAATAGTAGAGGGTCTGCCGGTTGAGGAAAAAATCTCCCAAGAATGACCCAAGTGAGGATAGGTTTTACGCTAACCCTTCCAATTCACTATAAATAATTTCTTCCTCGTAGGCCAAAGGCTCAGAAGATGGAGTTGGTTTTGTTCATGGAATTATGACATCATTCATTTAATATGCTTGGGTATGTGTAGAGCGGATCTGATTGAATCTTTCTTGCGAGACTACATATACTTAAGTACTCATAGGGCTATACACCTCAATTTTGCCTTGTACAATTCTATGGGGGACAGTTTCAAACGGATTACCCAATAATAGACAACATTTAAACTGAAAGAATTTCTGATTCACCCCCGAAAGGGTGATAATCTTTGTGCAAGGCAAAAACTAATTTCCCCAAGACACTTATCATATCATGCCCTCACTTGCATTTGGAGTCAGCTAATACATCATCATGATTGGATCCATTGCGTGCTTCATGATGGCTATATTCTGATTAGGATTTGAGTGTGTACCTAAGTCAATGAGAAAAGATTTTCATCCTCCACCAATAAAATATGGATAAGATGTGTGTCTCTTTCACCCTCCTAACAATGCAAATCTATTCAACGTGCCTGAAAAATCATTAAAAAGATAAAATATTCAAACAAACAAAAAATTTCAATCTTGGGTCCACACGTGTTTTCATTCACTAACGAGTCTCAGAATGAAAAACTACAATCAGACAAACTTCACACACTTCCAAAAACAATATTTCAAAACTAATCAAATCTGACAAAGACATCATAAAATTGCATCCTTGATTTCCTAAATCATATGCAGTATTTAGGCTCACATCTGGTATCGTAGCTCGCATCTAGTCAGCACATTGTTGCATTTGGTATTTAAGCTCGCATCTAGGGTCGTCAGTAGCTCGCATCCAATATTTCTAGGCTCACATCTGGGAGCTTGCATCTAGGACAGTGGGCATTTGTAGAATAGTTTCTTAGAAAGTCTCAATTTTTTTGGATACCCTTTTGGCTCTATAGTCTACCCCTATTGTCTTTTCTGGTCTCCCTGTCGCTGTGTCAGAACACTTTTTCAAATGTCTACCTTGCATGTCCTATTAGTCTCTCACAATCTGTCTCAATACGTTTGGTCTATCCTCTTCTTACAAACACTTGGTTTCCATCTCACTATCAAGGCATTCTAACCCTCTAACATTGGAATCATTTACTTCCACCTAGACACACTCACTTGAATGATTCAAGATACTACCTGCCACTATTGAGAAACATTGATGAAAGTTGAGATACAACTTCACGGTTAACACAAGATGCAACAAGTACACCTCTAAAGGATCAAAAGTGCCTCCTAAATCACCACACTTTCAAGGAGAAACATCTCGCCATTCCCTACTCGATCTAGACTCTCCACAAATGGATAGAAACACTCATGAATGGAGTGCAACTTTTGAAGAATATGAAAATAGAAAAAGCCAAAAGCATGAAGATCTTGATGAAAATGAAGAAACCACATTCAAACATCCTCCATTTGGATTAGACAGTGAGGGGGAGATCCCTGAAGATGAGTATGATAAACTTAAACAAAGTAGGAGGTTCCATAAGATACTGGAAAGAGTAATTGACGAGGATAAAGAGAAATACTTTCTTCACCTGGCATCCATCGGTGTAAAATTACCCCCAGATTATGATGTGGAAAAGCTCAAAGAAAAGGAGGTACCAACTCCTATATCAATTCTCACCAAGAAACTCACTTTGATGTAAACAGAGCTCGCAACCCTCAAAGAGGAGAAAGATAAACCCAAAATGAAATGCTCTTTGGATACTATTTGTCTATTTCCTTTTGACAAGCGTATCACTATGGCTCCATTTCCTCCCAACATGGCATAGTCAAAATATGACAAGTATACAGGAGAGACCGATCCACATGACCATGTTTGAGAGTTTTGTGCTCTTAGCATAGAATACATGCATGAACCTACTTACCTCATGTGGCTCTTTCTAGGAAGTCTAAGAGGTAACACCATGGAGTGGTTCTCAAAACTTACACCCAAAGTCAAATCTTTTGAGGAGTTGATTCAACAATTTATTCAACATTACTCCTACAACATCCAACATGATGTGACTATGATGGATCTATGTGATACTAAACAAAAAACTGGTGAATCATTTACACACTTCCTTCAAAGATGGAGGAAAATCTTTGCATGGTACTCAAGAGCTATCCCTGAATCTGACAAGATGGAAATATTTTTCAATAAATTGGTACCAGAGTTAAATTACACATTACAAATCCAAGATTCCCCTAGTTTCAACATGATGAAAAAAAATTCCCTCAATATCGAAGAAGTTATGGTCAAAAAAGGGGAGATCACTCTTCAAAGTGAAAACAAACCTAACAACTCCAACTCAAAACCTAAATGGTGGAAACATAACAAAATTTTTGTCAATGATGGCATAGTAGACGCATCCAATGTTGGTCCTAAACCTGAGGTGTTCAATCTAACCAACAATATGCAAGCAAGAAAAGATGCCAAGGTAACAACCCCTATACCCAAAGAAAACAATGATAATATCAAGGGCCAGACATGGACTTCAAAACCTTAAAGAACATTCACTCCTTTTGGAGAACCCCTTGAGACTATTCTAAAAAAACTATTAGATAACAAAGTTCTCACAATCCCAGATTTCAAACCATGGGAACCAATGGTCAAACCTAGATGGTGGGATGATAACTCCTACTGTGTCTTTCACAAGTACAAAGGACACAAGACTAATAATTGCCTTAAGCTTAAACATGTTATTCAAGAACTCATTGAAGGAGGAAAGATCAAAGTGGACAGACGCACCACCAATGAAGATCATACAACATTTAACAAACCATTCCCTAATTATGACAAAGGGGAAACATCTAAAGGAAATGGTAATGAAATAAACTACACCTACTCCAACAATGATAATGTGATCAATATGCTAGACGTTAAAACTGAATCAATTAATGTGGTCACAATCAAAGGTGTTTCATTCCAATCAAATGTGGTGACTCAGAGCCAAGCATAGCTCATCATCAAAGGACCCAATTCTTCCCCAGAACCAACACCAACGTCCAAATTTCCTATCATTACTATTCCTAAACCAACAGCAAAACACGTGGTTACTATTCCTGGAGCAAAGTATGACTTGGTTGACCAATTGCAATGAACCTCTACCATAATTTCCATCTTCGAGTTGCTCAAAATATCCATAGTGCATAGGAAAATCCTAGAAAAAGCCTTACATGCCACAAATGTACCAAAGGACCTTTGATATAGACAAGTTCCAAGCGATGGTCAATCAAATCTTAGCACCACATTACCTCTCCTTTTATGAAGAGGATGATAATTCATTAACACATCCACATAATCAACTCCTTCATATTGAAGTCCTAATTCATAAATCCTATGTTAGACACGTGTTGATAGATGGAGGTGTAGGATTGAATATTTGTACACTTAATCTAATCAGGAAACTGGGTCTCTCCGAAAAGACCATTGACTCTAGAAGCAAAATAACTATCAAAGCTTACAATGAGGAAGAAAGATCCTCAAAAGGTCTTATTGTTCTACCCATTAGAGTCAAACCAACTGAAAGAAATGTTGTATGTCAAGTTATGGATCTACCCCTGACCTACAATATCCTGTTGGGGAGACCTTGGATTCACAAAATGCAAGTTGTGTCATCTACTTACCACCAGTGTATCAAGTTCCCACATAATGGGGTGGAAGTGACAAATCCTGTGGATGCTAACTATACTTCTAATAATATCAAAGCAGGTAGTATGATTCCACATAAAAAAGAGGCTATGTATGAGATTTCTCCTGAAACTACCAAGGACATGGTTATGAAGCATTTTGGAAAAACCTTAAAAATTGAAGAAACAGGTATGCAAGAATACAAAATAGACCCGACTCTATCATTGACAGAACTTCTGGTGTCACCAAGATCCTATGGAAAACCTTCCTCAACATTTACACCTACTGCATCCCATGAGCCAGAAATACACAAAGAAACTGGCATGGTAAAGGCATCCACATCTTCTGTAGATAACACAAAAGAACATGAAGTCTTGGACTATCTTAACAAAGGAGAACTGGCGGAAGCTGAGGTCAAAAATGTAGAGATATCCCTAGAACAATATGGTAAAGGATATGATTTACTCAAACAGATGGGATAAAAAGGAAAGGGACCTCTAAGAGACACAGGAAGAGGACTTATTGATCTTATACCCATGGAGTTCCAGAATACCAGAGACAAAACATGACTGGGTTTTAATACTCAAACTGATAAACCTGCTTCAAAAAACAACCCAACCTTTGACAAAGGGAGTGATGAAACATATGAACTAGAGAAGTGGTCCTATGAAAGGTTATTACATGTTGGCATAGATAATCCCAACTATTAAGGAGAGTGCTATGTACCAAGCTTTGAAGTACATCGAGATCTTCACATACCTTTGTTAGCACAACCTCCCATTCAAGAGGTAGGAGACTCAACAACAGATGGTTCAGAGATACCATTGATAGAAACAACTACTACAAGAACATCACAATGATGGGATTCAAATCCTAACTAGGGGAAGTTGGTAACAATCACCCATGTCCTTAATATACCACACTTTGATCCATAGGTAGCTAACTGGGTACATCGAATAACCATTGCTGAATACTTAAACAGATTTGATGATGAGGTCACTGAATCCCATGATTATGAATGGGATGAGCTATCTATCACCATAGAAGATATTGAAATAGATACAATTCACATGTTTGCGGCTCCCTCAGCTCCTTGTGAACAGTCTAACACTACTCCCAATGACACTAATAATCCTGAAGCAGAGGAAGAGTTCCTTCTCCCCATCATGGATAGGGAGACTGGTGCTTTCCTAATTCTAGAAGAAGTTCAAAGGCAACAAGAAAGAAGCCTCCTTTTATAGAGAGATAAAGATGAAATTTCTACCGATGAGTCACAAGAGTTTGGTCTACATATAACTAACAATGACCCTTTTTATGACGATCTAACTCTTATTGATCTAAACATCAAAGAAATTACCTTAACAGAACATGTCATGTTGGTTAATGGTCTTGATGCTAATGCGATGCTGCCCTTCCCAAAGTATGATTCCTTGTCTTTGATACACCCAAACCCAATTGATTGGACTAGTACAAATCCTACTCCTATCCTCAACTTTCCCAATGACTACACCCTAGCTTTCTATCTCAATGCTTGTGAACCTCACCCTTCTTCCACCAATACAAGGAGAGAAAACATGTCACAGGAGGATATCAGGTTTCTCAATCAAGAATTGAAAAATAAAAAGAAAAAGGGAAGTGATGGTGAAAACCACGTTGTGGCAGTGTCAGATCCTAAAATAGTAAAAACAAAAGACGTATCCAATGGTGAAAATCTCTTAGAGGTGCCAAAGGATGAGATTCTTGATATCCTCCCTGAGCACTTTCAGGAAAGATCTTCAGTTCTGATAGAACCAACACAGCCAGTTAATTTGGGCACAATTGAAGATCATCAAACTATACACCTTGCACAATCTTTGTTAGAAGAAGAGAAGACACAGTTCACAGAGTTCCTAAGGGAAAAGAAGATCAATTTTGCATGGTCTTATATGGATATGCCTGGACTATATCCTATTCTAATCATGCACCACTTGTCTATAGTTCCCAGGATCAATCCCATGAAACAAAAACTTAGAAAGATGCATCCTCATGTTGCATTACTAGTAAAAGAAGAGCTAGAGAAATTATTAAAATCTAGATTTGTCAGAGTCATTGCCTATGCAGGATAGATCTCCAATGTGGTCCTAGTGTCTAAATTTGATAAATCTATCAGGATATGTATGGACTTTAGAGACTTAAACAAGGAATTTCCTAAGGATGACTTCCCACTACCTAACATTGACATGATCATAGACCTCACATCAGGCTACCAGATGTATTCCTTAATGGATGGATTCTTGGGCTATAATCAAATCAAAATTTCCCCTAAGGATCAAGAGAAAACTGCATTTACATGTGCATGGGGCACCTTTTGCTGGAATGTTATGCCATTTGGGTTAAAGAATGCTGTTGCAACATATCAAAGAGCCATGACCACTATATTCCATGATATGATGCATAAAAATATGGAGGATTACGTGAATGACACCTTCTTTAAATCCAAAGAAAGGAGCACTCATATTGATGATCTAAGAAAAATATTAGATCGAATGGAGTAATTTCAACTCTATCTCAATCCAAAGAAATGTGCCTTTGGATTCCAATCAGGGAAGTTGCTAGGATTCATTATTTCAGCAAAGGGAATTGAGGTAGATCCTGCAAAAGTCAAAGCTATTCTAGAGATGACTCCTTCACGCAACATCAGTCAAATGAAGACATTGCAAGGTTGACTTCAATGAATCAGGAGGTTTATGTCACAACTTGCTGATAGAGCACAACCCTTTACCAAATTAATACATAAAGGGGTCACCTTCAAATGGGATGAGCACTGTGAAGCAAACTTCAGAGAATTAAAAGGGTACTTGGCTACTCCTCCTATTCTTATGGCACATATTCATGGAAAACCATTACTCTTGTATATTTCAGCTACAACTACATCACTAGGAGTATTATTAGCGCAAGAGGATGAAACAAATAAAGAAAGATATATCTACTACATCAGTAGAACGCTAGTCTCCTATAAGCTCAATTACAACATTATTACAAAAGAATGCTTAGCAGTCGTCTTTGCATCACATAAATTGAGACACTACATGCTCTCACATACAGTAAGGCTCATTGCTAAAATTGATCCTCTCAAGTACCTTTTGAGAAAAACAACATTAACAGGATGATTAGAAAAATGGGTCCTCATTCTAAGTGAATTTGATATTGAGTATGTAGACAGGAGAGCTATTAAAGGACAAGTCCTCACAAATCGACTAGCTGATTCACCACTTCAAGATGATAAACTTTTAAAGATTGGATTCCCTAATGAGACCATTATGCATCTAACTAAGTATCCATGGAAGATGTAATTTGATGGTTCTTTCATGCAATAAGGCTCTAGGACAGGAGTTCTATTCATAACTCCTTAAGGCTACAAGATACCCTAGTCTTACAAATTGATGTTTCCATGCACACACAACATTTCAAAATATGAGGCACTGGTAAACGGTCTTAAGCTTGCTGTAGAGTGGAAGATTGTAGAGTTACACATGTATGGTGACTCCTAGCTCATCATAAATCAATTAAATGGAGATTACCAGATAAAGGACAAAAATTTGATACCCTATAGACAACTGGTTGATGACTTGTAGAAATACTTTGTCTTCATCACATTCCAGCAGATACCCAGAACAGAGAAAAAAGCTACAGATGCCATGACTATATTGGCATCCATGTTACAACTAGATGAACATCAATTCCGATATGATTTCTTGGTGGAAGAATTATCCTATCCTGTCTTTGATACCCCTAAATACCAAGTAATCTATTATTTGAATACCCAAAACCAATCTCTCTATGCCAAGATCATCGCTTACCTAACTAACCAAACTATTTCTAATGATCTATCCAGAAATGAGAAAAGAGCCTTGATTAGGACAACATCACGTTATGTACTCATAACCAATAACTTATATCGATGAGGTCTCGATGGTACGCTTCTTAGATGTTTAGAGCTTTGAAGAATCTGATCTCACATTAAAAGAAGTCCACGAAGGTGTATGTGGATCACATTCAAACAACTTTTCACTAGCAAATAAACTGCTCTGAGTAGGCTATTACTGGCCTACCATGGAAAAGGATGCTATTCAGTTTTCCAAGACATTTCATAAATGCCAGACAACATGGAAATATCATCCATACTCCTGCCAGAGAACTTATACCTTTCATTACACATTGGCCATTTCAGCAATGGGCCTTTGACTTGGTTGGACAAATATATCCCAATTCTTCAAATGGACACCAAGTTCATCATTATGACCACTGAGTATCTCATGAAGTGGGTCAAGGTTGTGCCGCTAATCAAAGCCACTGGAAAATAGGTGGCTATGTTCATTTTGAACTACATTATCTGTAGATATGGGATACCCTCTTCGATTGTAACAGACAATGGGGGCCAGTTTAAAAATCAAGACATTGATGACCTTTGTGAATAGTTCCACATCACTCAACATTGCTCCTCAATCTATTACCCTCAAGGTAATGGACAGGCTGAGGAATCTAATAAAAATGTTCTCAAGATCCTACATAGAACTATAAGTAAGTCTGGTAGAGACCAGCATCTACAACTGAATCAGGCACTATGGGCCTATAGAACAAGCATCAGAACACCAACTAGATCCACACCATTTGCTCTAGTCTATGGTGCTGAAGTAGTACTACCTATTGAGGTTGAAATCCCATCTTTGTGGATATCTTTACAAGGTCTTGTTACTGATGAGTAGTACCACATAGATAGGGTGAATTATTTATACCTACTTGATGAGTGTAAACAACAGGTGTTTGATCATCTAAAAGTGTACCAAGCACGTATGTCCAAAAGCTACAACAAGAAGATCAAACCATGAAAATTTGAAGTGGGGGATCTTGTCTTAAAGGAGAATCCTAAGAACCAACCCAACAGAGAACAGAAAGGAAAATTTGAACCTAATTGGCTGGGGGACCTTATGTTATCACTGCTACTTTTGGGACTAGAGCTTATCAACTAGCTACACCTGAGGGAGATGTTCTTCTAGATCCTATCAATACTCTACATTTAAAGTGGTTCTATGCTTGATGTTTGGCTAGCAGCGCTTGTACAGTGAAATAGTTCTCAGAAAATACCAAAAACATTCAGAAAATTGATCTTGAAGGAATCCAAAAATAGTGGAAAAATTCTTGAAGAAAGGTATCCTTGGTCAAAACCTGGCAAACAGGCGCCTTGATACTACAAAAACATTCAAAAATGAAAAAAAAGAAAAAAAATTGAAAAAGAGAAAAGTGCCTTGATGAGAACTTGGTAAAACGGGCATCCTGGTAGCAAAAAAAAGTGAAGAAAAGATCTTGCCAAGTGGTGAAAACCTGGCAAATAGGTGTCACTTGTGTTATGTAGTCTATCTATCAATGCATTGCTGATACTAAGCCTCCACGATTACACCTATGCTAAAACATTGACTTTGTTTCCTAAACAACTATCTTATCCTTGCTTGGGATTTGTCTATATTTCTGTCTTAGGATCAAGTCATTCTGCATTGGGGGCATCTTTTCTAGTCTGATAGGTTGCGTCTGCTAGGTTTTCATAGGATGTTTTGTCTTGTGACACAATGCTTCTCGATGCTTGCACCAAACTGTCACTTTCATGAAACAAAGGTGACACAAACATTGCACTAACATGAATGGTGTTCTGAAGACCTACATGGGATTGCAGACAGGAATAACAATGTAAACAGATATGGAACACCTCTTTGCTTGAATTCTGACTTTTTGATTGTTGAATCTCTACTGCGCTTGAAAAATGAGTCAATAGTATTTCTCAATTACTACTTAAACACTATTTGATCTTGGTTTGATTATGAATATTTTATGTCCTGATAATGTTTTACCTAGGGGCATCTAAGCAGTTATGAATTCTATTTGATTGATTCACAATTGATGTTTTTATGCCTTCCAAGTTACTCCATGATGTTTTCACAAAGACAAAGAGTCGCAAGGACAAGGGACATAATGTTTTCTTGGTTTTCTTCATGTAGTGATTGTTCCAAATGATCCTATAAATTTCACCTAACTTGGATGTTTATGGTAAGAGCTGCCACTATGGGTGGATATCCGCTTATATCTCGATCTTTGTTGTGTAAACTACGATGAGTTTAGAACAATTTCCTTGTCTATTTTCTAAACTCAGATTCTCACTAAAGTATATGAAGCATAATGTACCCAAGGATATGAATTTTCAAGGTCATTGCAGGTCCAATATCTTTCCTTACACAGAAACTGATATATTAAAAGGAAGGTGACTATATTTTTATCCTGGCTTCTATGCCTTAATACCTAAGTCTATTTCTGACATTTCAATAAAACATAGTATTCATACTTTCATAATATCAGTGGGTATTAGTGATTGTTGTACTATCAGGTGGTGTCCATTCTGAAAAGCACCTAATGATGATAAAAGGCTACAATATCTGCAAATCAGTGACAAATCCTAAGAGTCTGCATATAGTTGCATTTAAAGATTGCATGATGCATTTGTGAAGGAAGTTAACAGCATAGGGAAATTTGTGCTCAAAAATTATTTCTATTTTCTTCTCCTAAAAACCAAGTTAAATACATCCATTTACTATTACTGATATCAATATCGTTGCACATCCATAGCATACATTTTGCATTCATAAAATAAGACAGAGAGAAAATACCAAAAACAAAGCATTTGAGCATTTTATTTCTACATCCAAAGTGCATCCATACATTTTACATTGCATAAGAAAAACTCAAAAACATACATTTTCATATTCACATAGTATCATTTGAAACATATTTATACCAGTGATAAATCCACAAAACAACATAAATGATGTCATCATCTAAATATAACTCATCATATGATCAAGATATAATCACATGTGTAAATAAAACAATCAAAGAGGAGAGAACTCATGAAACAGGTCAGAATCATAAATAGTTGCATCAGATATATATCTCAAAACATAATACAAAGATCAAAATATGGCACAAAGTCTACACAAAGAGTATTTGCATATCAGAGGATTAGAAAGAATCAGATATATGTGTGTGTGTGTGTGTGTGTGTGTGTGTGTGTGTTAGGTACAAAAGAAGGATCTCTGAAGGATCCAGACATATAGTGTACATGTATAAATATAGAATCAGCTCTGGCTACCCCCCTCTCCCTAACCTAGAGGAGGAGGCATTTCCCCCTCTAACTACTGGGCCAACTATGAATATGACATAGCTCTCTACCCCTCTGGCACCGCTGCATGATAAAGAGCATAATAATAAGTAGCTCTCTGGCCCTGATGAACAACACTATGGGCATGTATGTCTCGCTCTATCCTAAGCCGCTCGAGCTATGCATCTCTATCTGCCAGTAAGGCATCTACTATCATAAGCCTGGCCTCTAATGCTATAATTCATGCCCTGAGCTTCTCTCTCTCCCACTCACACTACCATAAAGGATCTCCATCTCTACTAGAACCCCTACTAGAATCCTGTCTTGAAGGCCTATCATAATATCTATCCTATGATCTGTCAGGCTGTCTCTCCCTCTGATTCCTGTGCTAATCTCCTGTGAGTAATGGACCTGGATCCATCCTAGGAGCAACAAATCTAAATCGGGTGCACCGACCCTCTCCACTCCCACTAGCAACATCTATGTGGCCACCCATGGCACCACCACCCCTATCATCTCCACCATCGTCCCCCTCATCTGGAGGAGGACGCCTCCCATCTTGACCTCCATCTCATCCTTTATCTCTCCCTCCATTCTTGTCGGCGCCCTTATCTCTCTGAGCTCCTCCTCTCCCTCTGGCCAAGTGCTCATCTAGATCATAATCTAGTGGCTCCTCTATGCAAGGAATTGTCCTTTGACACTGTGAAATGAGGAAATGGATGCTGAAGCATCTCTGCTATATAGCCATCTGAACAACCTGCATCTACAACATCCAGGTGGAGATCCCAGTCTACTCCAACCATATCCCTAATCTGGGCGGTCTCATAAATCAGCTAGGCACCCCACAATGGTGCCTCATCTCAGATTCAGGAATATACAGTGATATCCTAAGTCCTTCCCCACCATCGATCATACTGTCTCAGGACTTGGGAGTGCACAAACTACTCTACAATGTATCTGGTCCATCCAATGAGGTACCTACTCTGAAATAAAAAAAAGGAACCTATCAGGCATCTGAGGTCCACTCCTCACAATCTAAATATGGTCACCAGATGACCTCATTCATATCATCAAAGAGCCATCGCCAATACTCTACCTTTTCCAGATGGGGATGCTAAATAGGAACTACATACATATACACATAGGCCTACTCTAGTGCCCGTTGTCTATCAACTATCAGTTGTGTAACATGGATGTGCTCCCAGGCCTAGATCTAAAGAATCAATATACCTACAGTCATACTCTAAGTATAATGATATACAATCTCATGTAGCTCATGGTACATATGGGTTAAGATGCAACTTCCCCATCCAAATCTCCATTTGTGGGTGATCATCTTCTCTAGCATGTCCACCCATCTGACCAAGAACCCATGCTGACCTTTGTCTGGCATCAGGATGCCACCTATCAAACCTGCTAAGTACACAGATAAGAGATCATAATGATCGACCATGTAGTCCCATGAGAGGTATCTTTGATCGATGGTGTCATCCTAGAAATATTGATGAGCTTCTCCAATCGCCATGGCAGACGTCGCCTCAAAGTGCACCTCATGACTAATTATCAAAACACACAGTATGCGCCACACATCCTCTGGAGTCACAGTCATCTCTCTGGTCAGGAGATGGAAGGTGTTGTGCTCTGAGTTCCATCTCTCGGCAAGAGTAGTCAACAACCCTCAGTTTACCCCTATATCAGGTAAACCTATCAAAGATCGTAATCCACAATGGACTACTATCGCATGCTCCTTAGTTGATAACAATCCAGACAAGGAAAGCACACAACCTAGATATGTACCTCTAAAAGCAACTACCTCAAAATATGCATGTTTTTGACACATACAAAGATAAAATCAGTGTTCTATCTACAACAAAGATGCAGACTTCTAATCAGTTAAGCAATTCAAGGTCCGTGACAAGCAAACGGGTCAAAATGGATAAGTTCCTAAGTCTACAAATGAGATGCGATCCTGAAAAGATAGGGTGCAATCTCTTTTACTGGATGTGATCCTAAAAATACAAGATGCGATTGAAATCATAGGATACGATCCCCAAAATACAGGATGCGACCCTAAAAGTAGGGTACGATCCTACATGGACAGGATAAGACACAAAACCAAAATTCAACTAAAACAAAGGCAAAAATAGATAAATGAAATGCGATGCAAAAATCTAGAAAAATTGGAAATGATCCTGGAAATACAGGATATGACATGGGTTTGACAGGGTGTGATCCGAAATCCTGGATGCGACCCATAATTGTAAAGGCTCTACAAGCTACAAAAATACATGAAATTCAAAATTGCAAAATTTATGAGGTAGTTTTATGAGTACTTACCAAAGGTGGGTAGTCGATCGGGAACTGATTTTGACAACTAATCTCAACATGATGTTTATGCATGGGTACCACCATCTTCTCTACAGAGATCTCAGAATTACTATGGATAAAACTATAAATGAATAGTAAAATGGTAATTTTTGAGCTATATATTGGTCTTTTGAGCTATTTATGGGTTCCAAAATTCCTCCCAGGCAACTGAAACTCCATTTATGTTCTCCTTTTGATCAATCAAGAACCAAATCGAAGGTGCCTAAGGTGTTTTAGGCAATATAGTAACATTTTACGTGACAACTCCTAAAAATGCAGATTTGCTCCATTTGTTTTGAAAAGCTGTCAAAATGCACATCTCATCATAAATCTTGGTCCGACATCATTTTATCAGTCTCATCACTCACATTTTCACGTCATTAACTTGGTTCTCATGTGTTTATTCTTAAACATACCCTCTTTTTCACTTCTTCTAATCCATTCTTTCTCGCCCTACCCGTTCCATGCAAGTGATATATCATTTTAACAGAAGGATTTTATTTTTTTCCTTCGATTTCATTCCCGAGGGGGCATGATCACACTATCATCAAGCAAATCTTTTCTCGAAACAGCAACTAAAATGACTTCATTATCAAACAAACTAGGGGCATGACAGTTTCCTTGACTAAGTCAGAACTGTTGGATAGAAAACTTTGGTTCTCATAAGCTAAATATCTTGTGTTTCCTCATTTTAAAAGATTCTTATTAAGCTCTTGGCAACTTCATACTGACTTTTGGACGACAACCAAGTTCGGAATCAGTATTATCAATCTTTTAACGACAACCAAGTTTAGAATTGGTATCTTTAAGATCTTTTATTGACCTTTGGATGACAACCAAGTTCAAAGTCAATTCTATCAGTTTAGTTCAATCAAGTGTGAGACTGATCTCATCAGGAATTCGCTCGAACATGAGAAAAATTCTCAATCTTTCAGAAGTCAAAATCAAAAAATTTCTTTGAATCAATGTGCTTCTCTCACATCAATTCAAAGAGGGGAAAATGTAACCACCTGGATTTGGTTTGTTCCGACTATAGACCCTATTTTTCCTAAGTGTGATCATACCCGCAATTATGTCATGACAATGTTACATTAGCATAATTCATTTTTAAATTAGATTTAATGTCCTAGGTGATTTTTATCATTATAATTATATTAACTACTACAGCCATACAATTTAAACCAATTTAAACAAATCAAATTCAAAATATGGCTATAGTATTTAATCATAAAGGAATTAAATAAACCTCAATATGTCTCATCACTTGCAAATGAACCCATTCTCCTAGCCTAATTAATTTAATTAAATTGGCTATAGTCCTATTGATTATTAAAAAGAAATAAAATTCTTAAATAATTAATATTCCTATTTTTGAATGAATTAAATAAGTTTAATTCATTTCATTAATATTCCTCTAAACTCCTAACCTAACCCACTTAAACCACTTTAACTCTGGGTTCAAACCCATCCCAACCTATTCACCCCGTGATAATCTAATCCTAATCCTAATTCTATCCTAACTCACCTCCTAATGTTGTCACATTCTATTAGGGAATGATTAAGGACTCCACCCATTTGAGAAAGTCAAGGAATCTCAAGATTTCTTTCCTCAAGTCCACTTTCTCAAGCCACCCTCTTACACCCTTCCCATGCTTCTTTAAGGCTCTCATTAATGCCTCATTAATGTAGATTCCTTAAGCCCATGTCTCCACCATGCCTATTGAATGCCTTTGGCATTTATTTCCTCTTACACACCATTAATGAGTTTTTCAACTCCATTAATGCACCTTGTCCCTCCTCTCTCTCCTCGTTCTTTTATAAATGAAGGTGTTTTTGAGCACAAATAAGCCCATAATTTTAGAGAAAAATGCATTGTTATGATGCTAGGATTTAGATACATTCATATTTCATTAATAGTTTCATTATCATGTATTGTTATTATGTTATTTTTAGAGCTAAATATGCATGTTTTCTTATCATTTAGCTTGTTTCAACTCAAATCTTTCATGCTAAGTCGTATATCTCACTGATAGTAGCATAATCTTAGGGCTATTGTGTTTCTTATTATACTCTTCTTAGTTAGAAATAAATAGGTCAATTTTAGTGTTTTATATGCTCTTCTAACCATGTTTTCCACTAATACAATGATCTATTGAAGTGTTGTGTCTCTCTTAACAGCTACAAAAATCACACACACACTATGTTCATATTTTTTTCTATGCTACTTGCTATCCATAGCTATTCATTGTGTATCGACGTCTTTCTTTTATCTTTTTAAATTTAAAAAGAAATAAAAACTACCCATAAAAATAAAATGGGTCTAGGAGGGCTAACAGGTGAACCTCGGCCACCCACCCCACAGCTCACGACTTACGCCGTGGTTGTGCAGGGGGGGTCGTGGCCACCACAGGGGATCAAACCCCACCTTCCTCCCACCTCCTTCTGTAAGGAAGGGCGGTGGGGGTTGGGTGGGGTTGGCTCCCACTGCCCCAACTCAAAAACACGCCCAGCGAAATAAATAAATAAAAGAACAACGCTCATTTTTTTTCATTTTTATTTTTTTTTCATTTTTGTTTGTATATATATCCTTTTGTATGTATGCT
>MU224858.1:929262-951609 GCA_018584345.1 Thuja plicata
TATATATATATATATATATATATATATATAACTAACCAAAAATATTTAAATTTACAGAGAATGTAAAAATACATGTTATAAATATTTACATATGTAAACATAAATGTAAATATTTAATAATGTATACATATGTTGTTCATTATATATATTTGTATAAAACTAACAGAAATATGTAAGTATATATTTCCATTTATAAATACATTTTGAGCATGTATATTTGATAGAAAAGCATAAAAATTCACTTAAAGATTTTAGCATGCTTGTATATATAATTATATGAATACATAAATCAGAAATCAAAATAAATGTTTTTAGGAGTAACTAAAACTCGGAAATGTTTTTAAGAGTAACTAAAAATCAGAATGTTTTTAGGACTATCTAAAAATCAGAATGTTTTTTTCGGAGTAACTAAAGCTCAGAATGTTTTTTAAGAGTAACTAAAAATCTGAATGTTTTTAGGAGTATCTAAAAATCATAATGTTAATTTAGGAGTAACTAAAACTCATAATGTTTTTAAGAGTAACTAGAAATCTGAATGTTTTTAGGAGTATCTAAAAATTAAAATCTTCACATTTCATGATTGTTTATTTTAAACCAATTTCCAGATTTAATATCTAAGTGAAAATAACAAACACTTGTAGAGATGCAAATCATGTATATGCATATACAAATTTTATTGAACCTTTTATTCTAAGTGAAAATAAAAATTAAAAAAAAACATATGAAAATGTAAAAATTTATACACAAAATCAAATTTCCATTAATCTGAATTTTCCATTGAATCTTGCATTTCTTTGCATCTCTACTCCAAAGATTTTTCTCTCTTTTCTCATTTCTTGGCTATTCCATTTACATAGGAGAGGAAGAAATACATAGCTAACAATTTCAAATAATCTTTCTAAGTTCTTTTCCAAGTAACATGGCTTAGAAAACTTATACATTTAAAGTCTTTTCTTCTAAGTAAGAAATACAAGAATTTTCAGCCTCCAAGTCTTGATACAAACACTCATAAAACAATATCTCTTCTCCTTCTTTGACTTCAACTTTTACTTCCAAGAACTATAAATCTCCAAGAGAAATCTACAAAAGGAAAAATACACAAGGAGACCATGGGATGCTCACCTCCCAACCTAGGCCTCTTAAGAGGCCACCCCCGAGCTTGGGGAACTAAATAAAGGATTCAACAAATTCGAAAAAAAAACATTCACAATGACTCCCAAACAAGGCTTTCACAATGGGTCTCTCATGACCCTAAATGGGGTGAAGTGGACCAAATACCCAAGGGAGAAGACCAAAGCCAAAAGATATAACCAAGCCCTCACAAGGCTTACAAAAACTCTATCTCAATATCAATCTTATAAACATCAAAATGCCCTTATGACCCCCAAGAGAAGTAACAACAAAGGATGGCTTCATGGAGCCCATAATTCATGATTTTTCCCTCTCCTCATTGAGAAGAGACTCTACACCAAAGGGCTTTCAAAATCCTCCACCCCCAAGGCTACTCTTCCCTCCCAAGGGTGAGTGGACCTTGAAATAAAAACTCCCATTAACAAAACAATAACAACAAAGAAAACACCAACAAGAATATGATTCACACAACAACATAAAATACAAAGACATCCTTACATTCCTCAAGCACACTAACATGATTCCTTCATTTTCATTACAACACAAAATGCAACAAGTAGCAAAAATGCAAGATGTCCACCAACCTAGTTCCAAGCTTATGGAAAATGAATTTTGTTGAAGAGCACCCTTAAAGCCTAAGTCCTCCTTTTCCAAGCTCCAATTCTAGACAAGTCTCTAAGTTAGAGAGTGGGTGTTCAAACTCTCCAACATGGAGAGTCCCCACTAAAAAGGCCACTAGAAAATCATGGGGAGAAGGAAAGCCTCCAATTGGTCTCTCTTCCCTAAGTCTCTTACAACTTTCCAAAAATGGATCCAAAAAGGGGAAACTCAAAAAAGTGAGTAAGGTCTTTGCATCAAAATAGAAGAGTGGTCTTTCCAAGATCAAGCTTCCCAAGAGTTGATTTTCGTCCAACTTGGGAAACCAACTTTTAGAAGGGTGTCTTGGTAAACCAAAGGTTATCCTAGGTTTGAAATGACCCTTACCCATACGTATAACAAATGGGCTACCTAAAAAAGACCCCAACACACGCCTAGGCACTTTTCTAACCCCCCAAAAGTCCACTAAAAGCATACTCACGAAATTACATTGAAGTGACCTCACCACCAGCTCTCTAATCAAGGAAAAATATATGGGGATCTACTTGGTACTATCCTAGGTAGATGGACACCCAATCCCCTTGTGGACATGTCATGGTCTTAAGTACATTCACAAGTGTCAAGTGACACACACAAACATTTACAAATCACTAGACACATGTCATATCCACTTGGGCATAAACACAAACAAAAAAATAGGAAAATAATATTTAAGAACTAAATTCCAACAATCAAACATTTACATTCACAAATTAAATCATGATACAATGAGGTCTTGTCTCTCATTAGACGTAACCTTGGTTTAAATTGAGTTCACATATACCTATGTTTGGTTCTCCAGATTTTAATACCGTGGTCTCATACCTACACACTAAATCCAAATATCAGTAGCCCAAGGAGATAAAATATACTTCATAAAGAAATAAACAATACTCAAAACCTTAGGGAAACATCTTCATATTAAATTTATTACCTAAGGTCATGAGCAATAACAATTTTTGTTTAAGCATATAGAATAAAGTAAGACCCACTTTGCATGATAATTCAATTAAATGTCAATTTTCTAATAATCCTCATATCATCAATAATCCATCACATAATCATAATATTTTTCCAAATCAAAAGTCTCAAAATAAAAGGTCCAAAATAGAAACATAATATAGTCCATCAGGTATATCATAAAGTATCTATAATCCAACATCCAAAATGATCAATCCATGATATAAAGAATAAAATCCATAAAGTCCATAGTGCATCAAAATGAAATGTATCATGTGCTAGGTCTAACATAAGCAGAAATATGGAAAGCTATGATGGGGTTTGGGGTGAGGCCTCACATCCTCCCCCTAGGCTTGAACTTCCTCCTAGAATTCATCAAGAAGATCGGGATACTATGCTCTCATCTGCGGTGCATCCTCCCATGAATTTGTAACCTCATCATAGAAATCCCACTAAAATCTAACCTGGTCCAGCTCTCAACCTTGAAGGCCCAACGTCCAGAGTGCCAAAATTCCAATAGGCTCCAATGCTAGCTGCCCATCTAACTCCAACTGTAAGGCATCCCAATCTATTACGCGAGACTCATCATAAATATATTTTCTCAATATAGAAACATGAAACACATCATGGATGCATGACATGCTAGGTGGCAAGGCTAGATGGTAGAAAACTGGTCCTATCCTCTCCAATATCTAAAATGGTCCCACAAATCGAGGTGCATGCCTAGAGCCCTTTCCAAAATGGATTGGACTCCTATGTGGCCGCACTCTCAACAAGACCCTGTCTCCGACCATGTAGACCTGATCTATTCTCTTCGCATCGACATACTTCTTCTGTCGATCTTGTGCCTCTTGAAGGCACTTCCTAATCAAGGCTACCTACTGCTCCATCTCTAAAACTAACTCTGGTCCAATGGTTACCCTATCCTAAATCCTATCCCAACTCAAAGGTGTCCTGCAAGGTCTACTGTACAAAGCCTAATATGGTGGCATACCCAAGGATGAATGATTCCCATTATTATAGGAAAATTATACTAAATTTAGGTACTCCTCCCACTTAACCTAATGGTCCATAACATACATATGGAGAATATCCTTGAGCACCTGATTAACTCTCTCTGTTTGACCATTTGTCTCTACATGATAAGTTATGCTAAAATTGAGCCTGGTGCCCAGAGCTATTTGTAATTCTCTCCAAAAATATGATGTGAAGAGAGAATCCCTATCAGAAATGATCTTATGAGGAATGCCATGTAGGCTGAAAATGTCTCTCAAGAAAACCTGTGCCACTGCTGGAGCTGTAAAAGTGGTATGAACGGGTGAGAAGTGGGAAACTTTGGTAAACTTTTCAACTGTTTCCAAGATGGCATCATGGTGAAAAGATGACATAGGGAGACTGACAATGAAATCCATGGATATAACATCCCACTTCCACATAGGTACCTCATGAGGCTAAAGGATCCCTTTAGGATGACCATGCTCTGCCTTAACCCTTTGGCATTCAAGTCATCAGGCTACTAACTCAGTAATGTGCTGCCTCATACCTGACCGATGATAGACTTGCCTCAAATCAGCATGCATCTTCTTGACTCCAGGATGCACTGCATAAGGGGCTCTATGAGCCCCTAGCATAATAGTATTGTGTAAATCCCATGAAGAAGGTACATAGATACATCCTCTGTGACGTAATAGTCCATCGAACCCCAAGGAATACTCTGAGAATATCCCCTTAAGGGGTCTCTGAGATCGAACCAACTAACAAACCTCTACATACAAATCATCCTCCTGCAAATGATGTATATGATCTCTCAAATCTGTACCAGTGATCATGGATTATAACTCATGTCGCCTCCTACTCAAGGAATCAACGAATACATTCTCCTTCCCTTTGATATAATGGACATCAAAGTCATACTCACATAAGAACTCCATCCACCTCCTCTGCCTAGTGTTAAGGTTTGGCTGAGTGAATATATACTACAAACTCTGATGGTCTGAATGAAGCTCAAATCGATGTCCTAAGAGGAAGTGTCACCACCTTAATAACGCATGCACCACTGTCGCAAGCTCAAGGTCATGGGTAGGGTAATTGAGCTCGTAATTCTTAATTTTCCTAGACTCATATGCTATATCTTGCCTATCTTGCATAAGTACTGCCCCCAAACCATCTAAGGATGCATCAGTGCAAACCACAAAGTCCGTTGAAGGCTCTGGCACTGCAAAAATAGGTGCACTGGTAAGTGATTTCTTGAGTTCTTGAAAGGCCCTCTCGCACTTCTCTGTCCATTCAAATTTATTTCCCTTTCGTTAAAGGTATGTGATAGGATGAGCCACTCTAGAGAAACCCTCAACAAATCATCTGTAATAACCTACAAGACCCATGAAACTCCTAACTTTGGTCACAATAGTAGGTGCTGGTCAATTCATAATGGCATCACTCTTTGACAAGTCTACTGAGATACCATCGCCTGATATCACATGGCCTAAATATCTAATCTCTAATTTGAAGAAGGCACATTTTGACAAGCTGCCATACAACTAATTATCCCTCAAACACTGTAAGACCTACCTCAAAGGTTCCTCATGCTCCTTCTCATTACGAGAATATATCAATATGTCATCAAGGAATACCACCACAAATTTGTCAAGGAAGTTGTAGAATACCCCATTCGTGAGGCTCATGAATACAACTAGGGAATTTGTATGACCAAACGGTACAAATATGAACTCATAATGTCTGTATCTAGTCTGAAAAGCTGTCTTATGGATATCACTTTCCATGATTCTCAACTAATGGTACCCTTATTTAAGATCTATCTTGGAGAACACACGGGCACCCTACAACTGATCAAACAAGTCATCAATCCTAGGAAGTGGGTACCGGTTCTTAATGGTCAATTTGTTTAACTATTTGTAGTCCATACATAACCTAAGTGATCCATCCTTCTTTTTGACAAAGATAATTGGTGCACCCCAAGGAGAGACACTAGGCCATATGTGTCCCTTCTCAAGGAGCTCCTCTAACTGGATATTGATCTCATTAAGCTCATTAGGGGACATCATGTATGATGCTCTAGATATTGGTGTGGCTCATGGAACAAGGTCTGTGTGGAAATCAACTTCTCTATGGGGAGGCATACCAAGTAGTTCTAAAGGAAACACATCTGCAAACTCTTGTAACATAGGATGGTCATCTAGGGAAGTTTCCTTATCTTCTTCCTCTTCCCTATCACTGATAGAGATGGAAAATAATTGGCACCCCTTTCACATGCTCTGCTTAAGCTGCATAGCGGAGATCATATGAATGGATACCGACCTTCAAACCCCTAAAATTAATGTAGCCATGCCTTCATCATCCAAGCATTCTACCCTCTTTTCTGACAATATATCTTGGCCCTATAGGCATAAATCCAATCCATACCAAGTACTACCCCATAGGATCCAAAAGGTGTGATACGTAGAACTACCATGGTAGTCATGGTACCAATCTAAATCTGGCAATCCTTAATTAAGGAGGTGACAGGTACTCTAGAACCTGAGGCTAACTCTACCTCCCAACTAACTTCTTGTCTAGCTTCTACTAGCCCGCAATGCTCCATGACCAATGGAGAAAAAAAATAATATGTAGGACCTGAATCAAATAAAATAGTAACTACGTTACCTCCAATCATACCTGAAGCCTCAATCAAAGTAGCCTGATGTTCCGCCTGGCGGTTGTCAACCGCTGCAAAAAATCTATGGGATCTACCAATATCTCCAACAGTTGGATCTGATGCTGCAGTGTGCTGACCACCTCCCTGAAGGAAGTCCCTAGCCAAGTGCCCCATGGCACCACAAGAGTAACATGGTCCTCGAGTCTAAAATTGGGTACATTGGGGTCTAGAGAACTGTGAGCCCCCTGTCCTACTAGAACCACTAAAACTACCCCTGGAGGACTATTGAGTCCTAGCTGGGGGTGTAGATGATGCCTAGCATCTATGGTCCCTTCTAGGACCCTGTTCCTACCAATGTTTGGGATTGGAGCCCTATTGCCCCTAAGGATCCCTTTGTATTTGTCATTGATGTGACTGGTGTTGAGGTGGAGGGGGTTTGTAAGATCCCGAAGAATGTCTATTATTATTGTTACCCTTCCAATGTGATTTCTGATACCCTGAACTCTGTGGTATGGAATTTTGGTTCTGAGACCGATCTCGTGCATCTTGTCCCCTACCCTAAATCTCCTTGGCAATCAAGGAATTTTCTACGGCCTCTCGAAGGTTCCCTGGTGCTGCCATGTGCACTGAACTAGATATAGATGCATTCAACCCCCTTACAAAGCGGTTGACCTTGATCTTCTTATCCCTCATGTAATCTACATAGGGTAGAAGCTCCAGGAACTTACACTCATACTGTGTAACGATGAGTCCTCTCTGGTGAAGATCATAGAACTCATCTATCCATCACTATCTATACTACTCAGATAGGTAACGCTCTCTGAATCTCTTTAAGAAGGTGCTCCAAGTGAGGGTTTGAATAGCCAGATTACTCTTTAACTCCTCTATCCTCCACCAAATAGCTGCTGATCCTTTCAATAAGTGGATAGAAAAGAGTTCCCTCATATTTCTCCCATAAGGACACAATCCAAAACACCTCTCAAGGCTCAAAAGAAAAGCCTCAGCCTCACTCCCACTCGTGGCTCCTGAAAAGGGTAGTGGGTTAAGGCATATTAGTTCCCTAATGTGGTCCCCTGTGTCACGGGGTACCCTCTCATAAGCCAGAACTACTACCTCTAGAGGTGGCATGTGTACTGACTCACCCTCATGGTCAACCTACTCCTCCACAATCCTAGGTGGGGGACTCCTACCAAGCTCACGCGCTACACCCCCAAGTCCTGCCTATTGATTACCCTACAGTATCCTATCCAAAATGATTCCAACCAAATTCTAAAGAGAATTAAGTACATCTTGGATTGGGTTGGTGGGTTGTTCAAGTGGAGGTCCCTACTCCTCTCCAGTACCCCCTACATCTTGTTCTATCTTAACTTGTATCGGTGGGGCACGTTTACAACCTCGTCTATAGGCATGAGCTTGCCGCGTTATTGGAGGCATGCTACACATACATGAGAAGGGTATAAGTTGCAACATATTGTTGTAGCTTTAAAAGAATGTTTTAAGTTATTGCATTCATCTTTCCTAAGTTTGAATTTGTTCGATGTGGTTGAAACAATGTATTTTAAATTTTGTGAAACATAGTGGGTTTAAGGTTCCAATGTTGAAATATGGCTCTGATACCAAGTTGTCATGCCCAAAATTTTCACGTCCAAAATACAACAACATTTTTTTAAATGGTTAAAAAAATTTCTAAAAGATCACAATCATGGGTTTACTAAGTGTGTAAAGTTAGATCTGTATCTACCCAGGATTACTAGGTTGCAATGCAATGATAACACTTGTAGGGTCAAGGGGGATCATGTCCTTATGACAACATCCCTCAACCCTGGAAATATATATATAATGAGTTCACTATGTGGGGTAGCATAAACCATCCTAATAAGTGCTTAATAATGTTTTTGGAAGATGAATTAACCCTTAATTATAATTCCTTTGATTAGATATACTAATGTTTCTAATACTTGATAAAACGTAGAACACTAGATTTCAACATTACAAGTGTCTCCACAATAACACTATTTTTATGAAGGCCAATATACTGGCCAGATATATTGGTCTCATAAAAATTGCATTATTGGGTTAAAAAAAATCATTTTCTTTGACTATTTAATTGATGGCTAAATTAAATTTAATATTGTGTAGTAAATTTAATAAATAATTTAAATTTCAAGGTTTGAAAATCTGGTTATGAGATAAAAAATAATAATTAATGTTGTGATGAGGAGCTCCTCTCCTAGAGCCTTTTGGCTCTCTCCAAGACCTTCACTGGGTCTCTCTTAGGGTCTCTTTCTCTACCCTAACTAGAGGATTCTTTCCTAATCCTCTAACTCCCTAGGAACTTCCCATCAACTTCAAACTCAACTCCTTTCACTCTTTCTTAGCTTTCTTGCAACCATGGCTTCACAAGCCTCCTATCACTCCAATGGTGTCAACTTCCTAAGGTTATGCTTTCCCACTCCCTTTAGGTCTAATCAAACTCTTATGGATCCAATTTGATGAATCCTTCAACCATTATCCAATCGAGACCCAAAATAAAGATCTTTGGCCCTTGTAGCCTTTTTAGGCCTATTAGCCCTCCAAATCACTGAAAAGGTGTTCTTTCTCCCACAAAACCTTAACAACCATAGAAAAAAATTGGATATTTTATGTGGGTTTTTCCCCCCCTTGAATATTTTCTAGGTCTCAAATCTCAATAGAGTCCGTACAGTGGATTTCTACCAAACACCTAAAAATAAGGATTTCAAAAGGCATGTAGACTAGTTTGACAACTTGGTCTTCTTTCCCCAATCAGATGGTCTCCTCTAAACTTATCCTTCCATAAGAAGGTCTGAACCACATGCCTCTACACTCATCTAATCTTTATTGGCTCATACCAAACACTCTACAATCTCCATTGCCACTGCATTATTCAGATACCCTAACCAGAATGCTCACCACTTGCCTAGGGCCTGAATGTTCTCGAGCTTCCCCTACAAACACACACTCCAAAATCCATATATATATAGTATATAAAAGTCTCTAGTGGATTCCAAGTGGTCATAGAGTTTGATCCATGAGAACTCCAAAGAAACCCATTATTTACATAGCTAGACCAAAACTAGCTAGTGAACTTGCAAAACACAAATAATTTAACAAAACCTAACCAGAAAGTACAATCTACCAAAATAATACCAAAAAAATCTTGGATCCTGCATTGAAAACACTATCCAATCATTCATTCAGTCCATTCAATCCAATAAAGTGATGGATGATGGCTCTGTCACAAAATTACACTGTAAATTGATCCTTCCTTGTAATCAGTCCATACAAAATGAAAGCTAACTGTCAGATTAGGGTTGGATTCACCTTATATACTCCTATCCCATCTATTTGGACTATTTGGTCAAGATTTGGGCACCTTAATGGCCGATTCCTAGAATCTAGGAAATGTTGTCATGACAACTTTAAAAGTTGTCATGACAAATTTGACAACTTTTGTCAAAATTGCAATTTTCACATCTTGAGTGTCCTAATTGGTTCCAAACTTTACCAATTGACCTCAAATGGCTAGAAAACAACTAAAAATTACAAATCTTCCCAATTTGGGACTTTGGTCAACTCTTTGAATTTTGAGTTGACTTCTAGGCCTTAGACTCCTAGACTCAACTAGACTCAAACAACACAACCCTAATCTTTCCAAAAATAAACCACACGTCAAACACACACTAGGGACTTTATAATTTAGTCCTTATTCATGGATGGTTCTCCAAACCAACATACAAGCCAAAATTTATTAAGATCTTTCAATAGACCTTAAGGGTGCTCCTGCACCATACCCCACTGCAACAAGCAAATTAAGGAACTTTTGGTGACAATAACTCCTCACTGATTCCATGTTTCTTGAAGTCACTTTCAGCTATCCAAGTGGCTTCTGACTCTAGTTGTTGCTTCCAGTTCACTAGATGCTCCATGTAGATCTTATGTCTTGTTTTCTTTTTCACCCTTGAATCCAATATCTTCTCAACTTGTGGTTTTTCCTATTCCAGAGTCTTAAACTCTCCCATGTCCTTATGTACCTATGTTCTATACTGCATCTCATCCATCTTTGGTCCCTTATATTTGATCAAATCTTTCGCATTGAAGATTGGAGAAATTGACATCTCTTTGGGCAACTCTACCTTGTATGCATTAGGTCCATACTTTGCCAATATCTTACAAGGTCCAATTCATTTCATTTGTAGTTTGTTGGGTATCCCTTTTTGTAATCTTACCTTATTTAGGAACACCATGACTAGTTTACCCACTTCAAGCTGCAATTCTCTTCTCCCCTCATCTTTCTTTGCCTTCAACCTTTAATTTGCCTCCATCAAGGTCTTTTGCACTTGCTCATGAACTTTCTTCATTGATTGTCCAAAATCATCAACATGCCCACTAACTCTCTCATATCCTTTGATTTCTCTAAGTTCCATCACACCCCTTGGATGTGCCCCATACACAACCTCAAATGGGATCTTCGCTGTAACTCTATTGGTACTGTCATTGTAGGCAAATTCTACCTATGGGATAACTTGCTCCCAACCTTGTCCATACTCCTTGGTCAGACATCTAAGCAAGTTTCCAAGTACCCTGTTGATTACTTTAGTCTACCCATCTGTTGGAGGATGATAGGCAGATCCATGAGATTAGTTTGTACCTAATCTCTTCCATAGGGTCTTCCAAAAGTGACCCATGAACTTTACATCCCTGTCTGCAACAATGCTCATTGGTAGGCCATGAATCCTTACTACTTCTTTGAAAAACAAGTAGGTAATATGGCTGGCATCATGTGTTGTTTTACATGGTATGAAGTGGCTCATTTTACTAAACCTATCTACCACTACAAATACACTGTCTAAACCAGTTGGAGTTCTAGGTAACCCCACTATGAAGTCCATACTTATGCATTCCCAAGGTCTACTTGGGATGGGTAATGGCTGGTAAAGTCCTGCATTAGATGAAGTGTCTTTAGCCTTCTGACATATGCCACACTGCTCCACATACCTTCTTACTTCCTTCTACATCTTTGGCCACCAATAGAATCTCTCTACTAAGCCCAATGTCTTATTCAATCTAAGGTTTCCACTTAGGCTTCCATTATGCTTCTCCTGTATAAGGTTCTCCCTCATAGAGCCTCTTGGAACACATAGTTTCTTGCCTTTGAATAAAAAACCCATTTTGAAATTTATACTCTACAAACTCACTATGAAAGTGATTCTAAAGATTCTGACACACCTTATATATCTTTGAGAAATCAAAATCTCCCTCATATAGGTCCTTAAAACCTTCAACCCCTGTACTTTGCAACTGAATCTCTTGGATGGTAAGTAGTCTTCTACTAAGGGCATCTGCAACTTTATTTTTCACTCCCTTCTTATTTTTGATGGTAAAGGTGCAAGACTGTAGGAATTCCATCCACTTGATGTGTCTCAAGCTAAGCTTGTCTTGAGTGTTTATGTAACTCACTGCTTGGTTGTTTGTGAAGACAACAAACTCTTTTGGAAAATGATAATGCCTCCACTTCTTTAAGGATTTTACAAGAGCATATAACTCCAAGTCATAGGAAGAGTACCTAGACTTAGCCTCATTTAGCCTTTCACTGAAAAAGGCTACAGGCCTGCCTTCCTGACTTAAGACAACTCCCACTATAATGCTACTTGTATCACACTCCATAATGAATGGTTTATCAAAGCTTGGTAATAGAAATATAGGCTGAGTAGCCACTTCTTTCTTCAATCTCTCAAATCCATCATTAGTTTCCTTTGTCCACACAAATTTTGTTTTCAACCCTCCTTTTATAGTCTCTAGGACTGGAGCACAAATCTCACTAAATCTCCTAATGAACTTCATATAGAATTGGGCTAACCCATGGAAGCTCCTAACTTCATTCCCTATCTTAGGAGTAGGCCAATTCAATATGGCCTCTACCTTCTCCTTATCCATTTTTAAGTCACCCTTGGAAACCACAAATCCAAGGTAGACTAGCTCTTCTTTCATGAACTCACTCTTCTCAAGGTTTATGGTGAGTTTCTCTTCTTGCAAATTCTTCAACACTAACTCCAAGTGTCTCATGTGATCCTCTTTAGTTTTACTAAAAATTAGGATTTCATCTAAATAGACAACTAAAAAAACTCATATATAGTTCTTTAAGACTTCATTCATCACCCTCATAAAGGTCCTTGGTGCATTGGTAAGCCCAAAGGGAATCACTAACCATTCATACAACCCCGTTGTAGTCTTAAATGCAAACTTACACTCATCACCCTCTTTCATCCTAATTTGGTAGTACACACTCTTCAAATCAATTTTACAGAAGTACTTAGCACCCCCCAAGCAATCCATCAAGTCTTCTATTCTAGGATTTGGAAATCTATACCTGATAGTTATCCTATTTATTGCCCTAGAATTAGTACACATCCTCCACTTACCTCCCTTCTTAGGAGCCAACACCACTGGGAAAACACATGGGCTAATGCTCTTCCTTATCAACCCTTGCTCCAAAAGCTCTTGGACTTCTCTGGCTATCTCTTTTTTTTTCTCTAGTGTCATCTTGTATACAGCCTTGTTTGGCAAAGATGCTCCTGGTATGAAGTCAATTTGATTACTTATCTCCCTCTTTGGTGGAAGGGTGGTTGGTGTACCCTCACAAATTATATCCTTGAACTTGTCTAATAGTTCTCTTACCTCCTGTGGTATAGGTGCCTTCTCATGAGTCTCCTCCTCCTTTGGCTTTAGAAAGATTGCATAGCCAACTTCTTCTTCTTTCATATCCCTTAGAAATTCTTTTCCACTCAATAACATGGCACTAGATTCTACCTTCTCCATTGTATCCTCTTCTAGTATGGATTGTATTTTTTAAGTGATTCCATTTGTCTTTATAGTGTACTTGTTATCTTTACCATTATGGACTGCATCTTTGTCATACTGCCATGGTCTACCAGGCAAAAGATCGCAAGCATCCATTGGCAAAACATCACATAGTATCTTGTCATGATACTTTCAAATGGAAAATTCCAACCACACTTGTTCATTGACTAAGATATTCTGGCCCTTATTCAACTGTGTGACTTTGTAAGGACATTCATGTGGAATTTTAGTGAGCTTTAACTTCTCTACTACCTCCTCTAATATAACATTGTCTGTAGATCCTAAATCAATGATCACCTTACATACTTTTCCCATTATCTTGCACTTGACCCTAAAAAAATCCCTTCTTTGCTTGTGTCCATCCTTAGTGGGTTCTTTAATTATTATTCTTCTAAGCATCAAAATTTAACCTTTCTCTGAATCTAGACTGACCTCTGAATGCTTGGTGTTGTCCTCCTCTTGGACATAATTGATCCTCTTCTCTCCTTGTGACAATGTTGGCTTATCTGGACACATGTATGTAGGGTTCCCTAACTATCCACAGTTGTAACATTTCATGGAAGAGAAATGAGATCCCCTTCCAAAACCTCCTATCCTTCCTCTGCCACTGTTATAAGAACCCCTTCCTCTATTGTTGAATCCACCTCTATTGTTTGACGCATGTCCCTAATCTGCATATCTAGAGTCACCTTGACCCCTGTTTTCATTGACTCTACCACTTGAACCTCCTCTATGGCCACCTCTATTGTCTCTACCCTTTCCTATACCTTTGGAGCTAGAATATTGTCTTTTCTTTAGTTTTTCTTCCACCTTCAAAGACATTTGAAAGCAACTATGAATGGAAGTCAGGGTGAAGAGACTAATCTCTTCTTGAATGTTCCATCTTAATCCATTAAGGTATCTTGCCACTTTAATACTTCATGTCTCATGGATTCTTGATCTAAGACAAGGTTTTTGGAATTCTTCGGTATAGGCTGACACATCTAGGTCTTTTTGCCTAAGATTTTTCCTCTTCTTGTGCAGTTGGGTGTCATAATCCTCTAGAAGATAATACTCCTTCACTCTTCCAATTTTTTATGGGCTTCTTTCCCTCTTTCTCTCTTTCTTCCTGCAAGAACTTCCACCATGTAATTTCTTTCCCTCATAGCCTTGACTTGGCTATCTTCACCTTTTGGGCCTCTGTAATCCCATCACACTCGAATTGATTCTCTATTCCTTCAAGTCATTCCATAACCATTTTAGCATCCATCTTTCTAGAGAATATTGGGATGCCCTCTAGAGCCTTTCCACTCAATGCCCTGAGTTCTTTGAGGAATGGTTCCTGAAGTAGAAGAGGATCAGGCTCTAGTTCTATTTCCTCTTCCACTGGTTTCTTTCCCTTATCTATCCCTTCATGCATTTCTTCTCTCAACTTACTAGCAGTCTCAACCACTTATGCCATCTTTATCTTCATTTCCTCCATTGATTCTTTAAGAATCCTATTTTTTATTTGTTTCTCTAACAAATCTTTGGCCAACTCTGCATTGGTCACCATGGTGGACTCACTCCAATCTGACATACACCAATTCAATCACCCAAGCCTTTCAATGGATCTGATACCAATTTAATGAGGATATCCTCACCTAGAGAATTTTGGCTCTCTCCAAGACCTTCACTGGGTCTCTCTTAGGGTCTCTTTCTCTACCCTAACTAGATGATTCTTTCCTAATCCTCTAACTCCCTAGGAACTTCCCATCAACTTCAAACTCAACTCCTTTCACTCTTTCTTAGCTTTCTTGCAACCATGGCTTCACAAGCCTCCTATCACTCTAATGGTGTAAACTTACTAAGTTTAGGCTTTCCCACTCCCCTTAGGTCTAATCAAACTCCTATGGATCCAATTTGATGAATCCCTCAACCATTTTCCAATTGAGACCCAAAATCAAGATCTTTGGCCCTTGTAGCCTTTTTAGGCCTATTAGCCCTCCAAATGATTGAAAATGTGTTATTTCTCCCACAAACCCTTAACAACCCTAGAAAAAAATTGGATATTCTATGTATGTTTTTCCTCCCCTTGAAGATTTTCTAGGTCTCAAATCTCAGTAGAGTCCGTATAGTGGATTTCTACCAAACCTCTAAAAACAATGGTTTCAAAAGGCATGTAGACTAGTTTGACAACTTGGTCTTCTTTCCTTAATCATATGGTCTCCTCTGAACTTCTCCTTCCATAATAAGGTCTGTACCACATGTCTCTACACTCCTCTAATCTTGATTGGCTCATACCAATCACTCTGCAATCTCCATTGCCATTGCATTATTTAGATACCCTAACCAGAATGCTCACCACTCGCCTAGGGCCTAAATGTTCTTGAGCTTCCCCTAAACACACACACTCCAAATTCCATATCTATACATTATAATACAAGGCTCTAGTGGATTCCAAGTGGTCATGAAGTTTGATCCATGGGAAATCCAAAGAAACCCATTATTTACATGACTGGACCAAAACTGGCCAGTGAACTTGCAAAACACAAATAATTTAACAAAACCTAACCAAAAATTAAAATCTACCAAAATAATACCACACAAATCTTGTAAACTACATTTCAAACACTACCCAATCATTCATTTAGTCCATTCAATCCAATAAAGTGATGGATGATGGCTCTATCACAAAATTACACTGTAAATTGATCCTTCCTTGTAATCAGTCCGTACAAAATGAAAGCTAACTGTCAGATTAGGGTTGGATTCACCTTATATACTCATATCCCATCTTTCTAGACCATTTTTTCAATATTTGGGCACCTTAATGGCCAATTCCTAGAATCTAGGAAATGTTGTCATGACAACTTTAAAAGTTGTCATGACAACTTTGACAACTTTTGTCAAAATTGCAATTTTTACATCTTGAGTGTCCTAATTGGTTCCAAACTTTACCAATTGACCTCAAATGGATAGAAAACAACTAAATATTACAAATCTTTCCAATTTGGGACTTTGGTCAACTCTTTGACTTTGAGTTGACTTCTAGGCCTTAGACTCCTAGAATCAACTAGACTCAAACAACACAACCCTAATCTTTCCAAACATAAAACACACCTCAAACACACACTAGGGAATTTATACTTTAGTCCTTATCCATGGATGGTTGGCCAAACCAAACTAAAAGCCAAAATTGATTAAGATCTTTCAATAGACCTTAAGGGTGCTCCTGCACCATGTTGAGTCTTAAATTTTCAATAAATTAAACCAAATTAAATAACTAATATTGTAATACACTCGATTCTTGATTCCAATTAATCCTCTTTTGAAAGCCGAGTCTAATATAGGTAATAACATTTAAATTTTTTTTGTTGAGACTAACTATACAAATAGAGTAATTATTTATAAATCAATTAATTTAAAAGGCATCAACTTTTAAATTTCTAATAATAATTAACTTAGTTTAAAATGGAAATTTATTAATTTAAATATCTCAATGTTATTTCACATGAACTATAATATAAAAATATTACACCCACCAATAATTTTCTTTAGTCAACTTATTAAACAAATAAGAAATGAATCTTACAAAAAAGCACAAATGAATTACCCTTTTAGAAACAAATAAATAAAAGTTTCCCACCAAAAGTTACTAAAAAAAAAAAGAATAAAAAAAACCATTTTCCCTCATATAGTTTGCAATCCCTAACCCTAATTGGATATTAGGGTTAGGGTCAAAATATGAGATGGCAAAGAAACACATTTTCTTTGTTTTCTTCTCTATTTTCTCTTCCCCTACTATCTACAAACCCTAGCCTCTATTTTTCTTTGGTTTTCATGTGATTTTGCAGGGATGGCAGCCATGGGTGAGAGGCATGGAGCTCAAGAAATATCCATGTATATTTATAGATGTAAATACTTATACACTCAGCTATGTATATATATTTACATATATACATATACAACCTTCGAATCTACAAACAAAAACTCCAACAATACTAGTATAAATCTATGTTTTGATCTTTCCTTTATACCTTTTCTTTTATATGTTTTTAAATACTTCTATGTTCATATTTTTTCTATGCACATAATATTCTATGTTGCATGCTATCCACATCTATTCATTGTGTATCGACGTCTTTCTTTTGTCTTTTTAAATTAAAAATAAAAATAAAAACTACCCATACAAATAAAATGGGTGTGGGAGGGCTAACAAGCGAACCCCAACCGCCCACCCCATAGCTCACAACTTACACTGTGGCTGTGCAGGGGGGGCCGTGGCCACCGCGGGGGGGTCAATCCCCACCCTCCTGATGACAAGTAAGTGATTGAATGTTTGATAATGTTAAGTTGAAGATAATGCAAGGCATTAAATCAGTTAATGGTTTGTATTTTCATTGATGTCAACTTGATATCATCTGTTGGGTCATGTACATAATGCCAAAGACTTCAAAGAATCAATGGAACAAAGGCTATGCTTTCAACAATGCATAAAAGTCAAGTATTCACTAAGTGATAGACAACACCGACAAAGTGCACACCATCGGTAAAGGAAAAGAAAAAAAGTCATAGTGATACCCGACGAGCAGAAGACAGTGTTGTCTGATGAGAAAAATCTAATGATGCCTGACGGATGGAGATCCCGAAGCTGACAGGAGTCACACCGAAGGAACTAGCAGTTATCACCGACGAAAAACTGCAAAGTTGACTGGCAGAACAGAGAGTTCAGAAAATGAAAAAATATCTAGCTGGCAGAGCTTAAGGATAGACTTAACTGGTTGTTTTATTTGTTTTATTCGACCAGAGTTAAGTAACTGATTTAAAGAAGATTTGTACAGTTGGCAAGAAGATAACTATGAGATAAATCAAGAGTTATGCTTTAAATCAGATTGGCTGGATTATTTTTCATGCCAAGAATCAAGAATCAAGAATCAAGAATATCATGTCTATATAAGAGACAAGCATAATTCATTTTCAAAAAAAATCACACACATGGGAAGGGGAGTGAATAGAAAGAGGATGCTGAAGAGAAACTGATGAAGGATAACTTCATACAGTCCTGATCAATAAAGCTGAAGGAGAGCTAAATAATTCTGCAGACACCGATGAACAGTGAAGCACAACATCACAGAGCAGAAAGTGTGGAGCATAAAGAATTGAATTGATACATTGATCAGAGAGGTATTGTACTTAAATAGATCTGAAAATCTACAATTCAAGTTGCATTAGAAATAGATCATTTTGTTTCAGTTTAACCATTGAAGCATCAAGTCTCTTAACATAGCAGGACTTAACAGTCTTCTATAATTGAGGTACATCCTAAAAGATTGCCAAAATTTTTATCATGAAGATAGCATTGAGCGCCTGATACCGACACACAGTCTAAGAAGGAGGCTGATGCAGTTAGGTAGCACTAGATATGCCAGATACCTATTGTGCACATACAAGTTGATCAATATTGGTAGCATATACATGCCAAATATCAAGTGATCGACTCATATTAAAATCCTCTAACAAGGTCGCACTTAACAGTGTGTTTGTAACCTTTGATAGGGTTGGCTCCTAACAGGCCTCACTTCAGAAGAGTGAAAATTTGGGGTACCGGTCTCAGTGGTTTTTCCTTTAACAAGGTTTCCATGTTAAAAATCCATGTGTTATGTGTGTATGGCTTATTACTTTACTATTTTACATTTCACATGTGCATTTTTGGATTGATTGGTATACTCTACATATTTATTGAGTATCGGTAAATAGTTTTACTACTTATCGGCTATCAAGGAGAATAAGGTCAGAAAAAGAAAACCGACAGACAATTAATCATTATAAGTATTTCAAGGCATGGATCTTGTAGGGACTTAATAATTTGAGATTTATTTGATTAGTGGTTAGTGATTAAAGGATAAATTTTTGAGGCCACTGATTCACCCCCCACCTCTCAGTTATTACTAACAATTGGTATCAGAGCTTGTGTGCTTAGAAGGAAGGTTTCAAGACCTAAGTCAAGATCACAAGATGAATAGACGAGATGTACCCAAGTTGAACAAAGATAACTTTTCTTCATGGAAAAGTAGGATAAGACTCCACTTATCAGGTATTGGTAATGATGTTACTCAATACTTAGATACTGAATATGTGTTTCCCAAATGACCATTAACAGTAGATCAATTGAGAGTGAAGCATGAGCACAACTGCATGGTCATAGAGCTTTCTTCCTCTCTCCGATGCTAAATTTGAATATGTCAAAGATTGCACAACTGCAAAGAAAATGTGGGACAAACTAAAGCTTATACATGGAAGTGATGCAAATGTTCTGAGAGCCAAGGTAGAAAGCCTTAGAGGAAAGTTTGATGATCTCAGAATGAAATAAGGAGAAAACATCACACAGTACAACACAAGAACAAAAGAAGTAGTCAATACTATATAAGGTGTTGGAGGTACACTTGAAGAGGAGACAGTGGTAAGAAAAATCTTAAGAACCTTATTGCCTGTATATGCTATTAGAGTTTCAGCTATTCAAGAAATGAGAGCAGTTGCAAACAATATAGTTACTCTTGATAGTTTGATTGGTAGATTGATTTCATTTGAGATGAATAACTTTGATAATAGTGTCTTACCAAACATAGAGTCTACATTTAAGTCTTCTATGAGAATAAGAAAATCTAGTCAGAAACACACATCTAGAAGAGATAGTGAAAGTGAAAGTGAAGAAAAATATCTAGATGAAATAGAAGCACTCATGACAAGGAGAATGAAAAGAGGAAAAGGAAAGTACAAAGGCAAGTTACCACTTGTATGCTTTAATTGTAAAGATATTGGACACTTTGCTGCAAGATGTCCTAATAGAAGAAAAGATGACAGAAGTAATGACAGATCTTTTGAGAATAAATCTGATAGAGGTGATAACAAAGATTACAGAGGTTACCGACAATCAGAAAGAAAGGATACTTGAGACTACAAGGATAAAGGCAAGAAGGCTAGCTACCTAGCTACTTGCAAAGATGAAGATACTGACACTGAACCTGATGATGACATCAAGATGGTATTTGTAGCTATGAAAGATGATTTAGATGAAGATGAAAGGTATGAAGAAACTGCACTCATATCTAAGGTTAGTAAGAATGACATCTGGATTATAGATAGTGGCTGCACTCACCACATGACCAGTAACAAAGAAAAGTTTAACACTTTTGAGTATTATAATGGTGGTATAGTAAGAATGGGTAATGATACACCTTGTCCGGTTGAAGGTAAAAGAACTATAATGTTGAATAACCTGATTAAATGTGAAAATGCTTATTGGGTAAAAGGATTGAATTATAATCTATTGAGTGTTTCTCAGCTGAATAATTCAGGTCATAGAGTAGCATTTGAAAACAAGAAGCAAAAGATCTTCAATGAATTAGGAAAACTGATTGGTACTGGTGAACAGACTAAAGGTAACTTATTCTATCTGAATGATACTAACACCACTTGATTAATGACTAGAAACGAAGACATATGGTTGTCGCACAAAAGATTGTCATGTGAATTTTGACAACATGATGAAAATAAGCAGAAGAAGAAGTGTAAGATGCTTACTGATGATGACAAAGTCAGACAACATCGTGTGCAAAAATTGTAAAAAAGGTAAAATGAAAAAGTCTAGTTTCAAAATTAAAACCCATACATCTGATGATATTCTAGAATTAGTCCATACTGATTAATGTGGACCTATGAGGACAAAGAGCTATTATGGAGATAGACATTGTATTCTCTTTGTTGATGATTACTCTAGAATGATGACAGTCATGTTTCTAAAAGATAAATCTGAAGCATTCAAGATGTTTAAATGGTACAAGGCTATGGTAGAAAAACAAAGTGGTAAGGATCTAAAATGTTTAAGATCAGATAGAGGAGAAGAATTTATATCAGATGAATTCACTAATTTCTATAATGAGCATGGTATAAAAAGACAGGTTTTTGCACCAAGGATACCACAAAAAAATGTGATTGCTGAGAGAAGGAATAGATCAATAGTTGATTGTGCAAGAACACTGATGATAGAGAAAGGCATCACCCAAATCTTATGGAGAGAAGCTTTTAGCACTACTGTTTATACACTTAACATAGTACAATTGAAGAAGGACACAAAGAAGACACCTTATGAGATATGGTATGTTAAAACACCCAATGTAAGTTACTTCAAAATATTTGGTAGTCAATGTTATGTCTTAAAGGAAGATAGAAATGGAAAGCTTGATGCCAAAAGTGATGAAGGTATTTTTCTAGGGTATTCTACCAAGAGAAAAGCTTTTAAATGTCTAATCAAGGCTTCTAACAAAATAGTTGAAAGTTCAAATGTAAAGATTGATGAATTTGCAGAAAAGAATGAGCTGGAAAGAACAAAAGAACCAAAGGACTACAACAAGTTTGTATATTGTGAAGAACCCATAACTCTACTCGAGCAACAGTGCTTAATTCTAGAACAACAAAATGTTGCAACCAACGGTCAGAATGTTGTTACCGACGGTCAGGATAATGATCAAGATAATGTGCAAAGTAATGAAGATCAAGCTGATACACAAAGAGTTGTACCTATACTTGCAAGATATGTAAGAAGGAACCATCTAGAGGACCAGATCATATGAGATAAGAAAAATGGTACAAGAACAAGAAGTAAGTCTTTAAACTCAAATTGTTTAATTTGTGAGTTTGAGCCAAAATTTGTCAATGTTGCACTAGATAATGAAGAATGGATAAGTGCTATGAATGATGAGATTGAACAGATTGAAAAGAACAAAATATGGTCACTTGTGCCAAGACTAGATGACAAAAATGTCATCGGTACAAAATGGATATTTAGGAATAAGTTGAACGAGAATGGAGAAGTCACAAGGAACAAATAAAGACTAGTATGCAAGGGGTATGCAAAAAAGGAAGGTATAGACTATGGCGAAACCTTTGCACCCATTGCTAGGCTAGAAGGAGTAAAAATTCTAATTTCTTATGCTGCATACAAAGGATTCAAAGTATATCAAATGGATGTCAAGTCAACATTCCTAAATGGAATACTTGAAGAAGAGGTATACATTGAGCAACCAGAAAGGTTTGTAGATCCAGACAAGAGGAACATGGTATGTAGACTT
>MU224858.1:968266-993911 GCA_018584345.1 Thuja plicata
GTTACAATAACACACTGCTAGGTGTGACCTGGTTAAATGATTTAATCACCCTATCAGGAGTGGCCTTGTTAGAGGACTTAGAACATTCCACCTAAATGTCACCTTGTTAGAGGATTTATACAAATGACTGTTAAGTCAACCTTGTTAAAGGATTTAACTAATACAATGGTTAGAAAGTAATCATCAGTTGTGATATGATACATATAACTTAATTTGCAATTCAAATCCAATTATAGCTCTGATTTTAACTTACTGGATAGCCTGCATTGTCATTTCAACCTTCTGATTTGCTTGGAAATCCGTCAAGTAATCACACATGCAACTTTCTGCTTCTGCCTTTTGCCTTCTTTGCTAGATCATGCCAAATAGTAAATCAAATATGCAAAACTCTTGCATACACATACACTCTTGCACACACAATGAATAACCCCTTTAGGTTACCATATACCTCTCTGTCTAGGTTAGATAAATCTTTTTCCACTTAAACAAGATCGTAGATCTTAGGTTAGGTCAGATCCAATGGATCATCCCATCTTTGCATTACATTTACTTCTCCAAAGTAGTCTCTAATAAAATCTTGAAACCATGCATTAATTATGGTTACCCATACATTAAATGATGTGGGTCAATCTTTAATTAATGTTACATATCCCAATAAAATTAACTAAGTCGGCCAAAGATCTCAAATCTTATCATTAATCCAAATACTATAAGTCGGCCAACATCACTGTTTCCACTCGGCAATTTCAATGGTGCTCGGCATTGAACAAATTTTCTTGTCACGAACAACTTTACTTGACACAAGCAACTTTTCTCGGCACAAGCAACTTTGCTCGGCAAAGAACAACCAAAAAAATTGTCTTTGAAAGATAAACAACTAATTACTTTGCCAGAGTGCCAACTGATCAAGTACCCTTTTAGTTGCCTTAACTCAACCATTCACATGGTCTTCTTGTTAAATCTTCTTCATCAACAATAGATATGGTACTCAAATAGATAATAATAGTCTCACCAATAAAGGTTTGACGACAATGACAAAATAACAATTGCTTGCATTGTCACTTTCCAACACTATCTCCTCTGTATCCTCTGTTTGGATCTCAACATCCATTACTTCTTTTGGCTCAATAGGGGTAGGCTTTGTAAAATCTAATATCTATTTATTAATCTCATCTATGAGCTTCTCTTGCTCTTTGATCTTTATCATTACTAACTCCCTATCTTTAACAATATCACTAGTATCAATAGTGAGCTTCTACAATTTTTCTGACATTTGAACTGCCTTTGCCTCATTGAGCTGGGCAAAGTGAGTTAGCACTTGGGATAATTCCAAATCCCCTATATTCTAGACTATCTAGATGATTTTATTACCTTCCATCTTCTCATAAATATTTAGAAGGGATGACTTTTGATCTTTAGGAGCTAAGCTCCACATTGCAAGTGCTTGGGATTTAGGGTTATATCCAAACCCTCTTATTATATCCCCAACCTGAGTTTCTGATGACAATTTAACATCAGGTTGTTTTCTTATTTGATCTATTATAAAAGATGAAGATAGGTCCCAGCCTTATACTAATAATACCCCACTGGCCTTGACAATTTGTCTTGCTTGTTGTGGTGTGATTTCTTCATATTCAGGATCATAATCCTGCAATGTTTGTAGAGCTTCTTCGGTGACTGGATCACCACCTGCCAATTGAAACTATTTTCCAACTTATTGTTGCTTGTTCCATATGAGGTAATCTTTGAATTCCTTTGTATTTATAAAGTTTTCATCCTTGAGGAATTCCTCTTAATGTATCAAACTCTCATCTGTACAGCTCCTAAGAGGTAGCTCCTCCTCTTCTTCTGCATCCTTTTGCAATTTTTTACCTGCCCTAATCTGTTTTCTCAATAAGAGATCATAAGGCTTGTTCCCTGTTATAAGGGAAGAAATTTTGTCTACTCTTTTCTCCTTCCTATGAGAGGGTTCCCCTGTTTCCACCATCTATTTCCTTGGTGGGGGCTCATTTGTTACTTCCTTCTCTGGGACCTCAGTCAGGTCAATGATATTCTCTTCTTCTGCTTCCTGCTCTTCAACAATTGCTTGATCGACTGGAGGGGGGCCAGGTTCATAATATTCATCACTATCATTATCATACTTTGATGATGAGTTCCCTTTATGGCCTTTGTCTAGAACCACAAGTGCATCCTCTAGCTGATTGCAGAGGAGAGTATGTGAGTTGGTCATAGCTTCTAGCCTTTTCAAATAAGGCATATCAGGGTAAAATCCCTCAAATTTCAAACCTTTTATCTTGACCTTCCTCTCCAATTCCATAAGTTCATTGAACTTTATGGCTCTCCTATCCACCTCCTCATCTTCCAAAATATTTCTTATTAAATCTTCCTCCATACACTTTTCATGTTGTTTTGTGTAGGGGATAGTTGGTGTCAGCAACTTCTTAGCACTGAGGATGAAACCCTCTGTATAAACATATCTGTGCAGGGCCACATTCATCCTGTAATGATTCATTCAAGTTTTTACCTGGTCTAGAGCTCTTTTTCCAATAGTAAAATTATAAATCATGAACTGCCTAGGGGTAAATGTACCCTTCCTATGTGAGGCTAGATGCTCCTTTTCTATTAAAATGAGCTACCTGATGAAATCCATTGTAGCTATCCTTGGTGGTACATGGAATGGAAATATGTATGGAGGGTGGGAGAAACCATAGACCCTAATCAGTGTAAAATTCTTTTCATAATAAAATTCTCCCCAGTTATGGTCTCCTCGTCATTTGTCAAGATAATTGCATGGACTCAATAATTGAATTACCTTAACAGGAAACCTAGTTTTATCAACACCTAGGCACTGAAGAATTGGATATACTATCCAATTTTCAAATCACAAAACTCCTGCTCTCTAGAGGTATAATTCCATACTTTGAGCCAACATTGAACAGGGCTAGGCTAGTTGTGGAAAAACCTTTGTGGCTGTAAATACCGACTCTTCATGGGTGCGGAGTTATAGTACATGATCAAATGCATAAGGACTGAATAATGCATAAAATTAGGGTGATCCTTGTTACTCTTTATGTCTATAAACCCCTGGTTCATTTGATCTATAATATACTAAATATAGTCATAGTTAGAAGTTGTATGGAGGCTATGCATATCCAGCACCATCATCAAAATATCTGAGGTAATCATCTCTACTCCAACATCCTTTCCAAGCACTCTACATAGTGCCTATGATATCTATTTGATGTAGAAATTTAGGTCCTTATAAAAATATGGGGCTGCTCCTAGCATGGATGCTATGTAGGTTTTCATTTTCTTAGGAACATGATGTTCCTTGATCAATTTGGCAGCGATGCCAAACTTTTTAGTATACCTATTCTCTAGGATCTTCAAATTTATCTCAGTAGTCATACGGTAGTAGACATTGAAGGCCTTCATAAAAGAATTTTGGTCAAGGTATCATACCTAATGGCCAATTCTAAAATGAAATTGACATCTATAAAGATGTCAGGGACAATCAACCTAGCTAATCCACAAGTCCAAGGGTTTGAAATAGGCATGAGCTCATCACTATTGTTAAATAAATAATTAAACAATGAATACCCTGATGAACCCAAGGTTTTTTCATCCCTAATGTAAGACATATGATCAATTAGGACTTTAGCACTAACCTTTATATTTTGGCTTGATCTTGGAAGCAAAGTGAGGAACTCGTTTGAAAAATTTCTCTTTTCTTTTGATTCATTATCAACATCGTCACTTCTCCCACTAGTGGATGCCATACTCTGTGCTTGACTCATTTTCCCTTTCTGTTCTGTTCTCAACACTTTATCACCGATATTGAAACATAACTTCTCAAAACCCTCACTACAAGCTATCAAATTCTCTACAATCTATAATCTAATCATTGAAAACTCTGCAAATCACACTCTTTGTCAAATTCTGAATCAAGAAATCACCTTTTTGAATCATTTGCTGCTGGAGAATTCAAATTTTCTCAGAAGACACTATGATCTCTAAAAAAAACACTTCACTCTGAGAAATTGGAAGCTGGTAAAAATGAAATGATAATGGACATGCTTACTTATACCTGATAATTCAATGCAGATGTCTCTTCAAACTGGTAAACTTACAATTCAGTCATTTTTGCCATTAGTTTCACGCACTATGACATCAATTTCTGGTTCTAGCCATGACATTTAAACTGACATGTAATCAATTTCTGATGAGTGATTTTGCATATAAAACCTTATAAAATTAAAAAAGAGATCAAAATCAGATCTGATTGGCTGCATTAAATCATATTACAGCTAATTTTCCATCTGTCAAAATCTTTGTAATCCTATTGGTCAACAACTGTCCATGATGGTGCCAAAGAAAAGTCTTTATTTAAGTCTGGTTTACTTCTACCGGCCTCGCAACTTAGTGATCCCCTTGTCGCTTAATATTTTTTCTAATTGTAGTTTCTTACTGAGACTTAGCGAATGACGTAGGATTAAAATCTTGATCAACGGTTATCTCCATGTTGCATGATCTTTTAACTTAACCCTTCTTCTTATGGAGACATCGCGACTAAGCATTTTCTTAACTGTTCTTCAAACTCAGGTCATATCTAGAGACTTGGAAACTGTTGTTTCTCTATGTCGCTGAACCAAATCCCTAACTCATGTTTTATTCGGATACCTCGCGACTAAGAACTTTAATCTCTTAATCACTTGATTATTTCATCTTTATGATCTTTATCTGGAGACAATGCAACTGCCATTGATTTGGATTTCCTCTGCATCTGACGGTTGTCGCTAAGTCTTTTAATATTCATTGCAAACCCTAATATTTCATGAGACTTAGTGATAAATGGATGTGTGTCTAAATTTTCCTTATTGTCTCTTAATCGCTTGATCCTACTTGAATTTTCAACTTTGTATCACGACCACTCGACTATCATCAGATCTTATCTTCATCCTATGGTTGTCGCTTAATCTCTTGATTCTTTACTTAACTCATCTTTCTTCACACAACTGTGTGACAATACTACTGACATCTAACCTGGGTTTATCTAGAGACTTAGCAACTATTGAATCTCCATGTCGCTTGATGATTTTTAAACTGTAACTTTAATCAGGAGACTTCCCGACTACCGTCAGATTTTAAATGAGATGAACAGTTGTCATGTAATCTCTATTTCTTTCACTTAACTCACTTTTGATCATGAGACTTGGTGACAATAGTAAAACTTTAACCTTTTAAATCAACTTAAAACCATGGGTTTCATCAGGAGATAACGCGACCGAGCAATCTCAAAGTCGCCATATAAAATCACTAACTTTGCTTACATCAGGAGATAACGTGACCAACGTTAGATCATATCTGAGGTCAACGATTTGTGCCAAGTCTCATAACCATTTCAACATATTTTGTTTCATCAAGAGACTACGTGACCAAAGCTTTTCACTAAGTCTCAAGACTATAAGGAATATTTGTTCTTTATCATGAGACAAAGCGACTAAGATATTAGCACATGCAAATAAACTCAAACTTAAGTCATGATAAGTAACATGAAAATAGAACCTGCTTGAGAATTTTAGGGCGTTTTTGCATTTTTTACTAGAAATGACTCTAGGGTTTAGGGTTTTGGGTATTTTCAACTAGGTTTCAAGAAAACACAACTCCCATAGAGGCATATAAGCAATTTCAGACATGATTTTTAAACTTTTGGGCATAGGAATGACAAGCATCTTCAAAATTTTATAGGGAAAACTCAAAAACTAGAAACACAACCAACAGTGGCTCTCTCTAAGGATGGATAAACACAATTTTATGCCAAGAATCTCAGAATCTCTAGTTGCAAACCTTTTATTTGATGTTGACTAAACTACTACTGAAGGGAAGCTCACAGCTGAAAGGGAAACCTACTTATATACATATGATACAATTTTACTTACTTGTGCATGAAAAGTATAATTTCTATTGAAAAAGGGCTTCCCATGCACAGGAAACTCAAATTCTTCTTCATTCATATTCTTTAGAAGATAAGAATCTTTTCCAAAACACTGAGAGATGACAAAAGGTCCAAGCCATAATGACTCAAACTTCTTATGCTTTCCTTTATCTTCTGCTCTTACATTCCACTACAAAACAAGGTCATTTGATTGGAATTTTATGTTACTAGCCCTTTTGTCAAATAATTATTTCATCTTTTGTTGTAACTTCATATTCTCTTTCTGGCTATCCTTTCTGATTTCATCCAGTTCTTTCAACTGCATCACTCTATTTTCCATACTGTCAGAAAGCTCTAATTGTTCCTCTTGTATAAACTGGTATACTGGCAACAAATTATTAACAAGAAGTCTTGACTCCATACCATATACAAGTTCGGATGGTGAATTTCTTGTTTCTTTTTTAACTGTTATCCTGTCAGCCCATAGAGCTAACCTCAATTTTGTATTCCATGCTCTCTTATTCTTTTCAAGAGTCTTCTTTAAAATCTTCAATATACTTTTGTTACTAGATTCAGCTTGTCCATTTTCTTGAGGATGGTATGGAGATGAATATGATATCATTATCCTATACTTCTCGCAAAACTTTTTTATCTCATCTAACCTAAAACACATGGAATTGTCCAGTACTAACTTTACAAGCACACCAAATCTGGTTAATATATTTTCCATCATGAATTCAGTAACAACTTACTTGTTGCATTTTTTGTGGGGATAGATTCAATCCATTTTTTAAAGTAATATGTGGCTACAAGTATCCAACTGTGTCCATTACAGGATTTTTCTGAGAATTCTCCTACAAAATCAATTCCCCACATAGAAAAAGGGGCTTCTGCACTTATAGGATTTAGTAACAAAGCTCCTGAAAACTTAACTTATTTGTGAACCTCTGACATGGATCAAATCTCCTAACATATGCATGGGTATATTTAAGTAACCTGGGCCAAAAATAACCAGCCCTTAAGATCTTGTGGGCAGTAGTCTTGGCAGAAAAATTGCCTCCACAGACCCCAGTATGCATTTCATTTAATATTTTCTCAAATTGACCTTGATCTAGACATAGCAATAATACACCATTCCTTTCTTTCTAGTATATATCTCCTTGTACTAAGGTGTATCTCTGAGCCTATAATCTTAGACTTCTCTTTTGATTATCTATCATAGCATCAGGACACTTGGCATTCTTTACGAAAAATACAATATCAGTATAAAATGGTTACTTCTCTATAATAGTAATTGTCTGATCATGTATTTCTATATCATTTACTTGTACTAAATCCAAGTTCTCTTTTGTCATGAGCTTTTCCAAACCTTGACCTCTTACCAATTTTGTAATGTGGATTTCCAGGTTGAATTCCTGAATTTAGTTGATCCAGCATCCATCTAAGCATTATAAAGGGGGGGTTTTTACCAATCTTTGAAGTTGAAAATACGTTGGTAGATAATACATGCAAATGTGAAAGCATAGAAAGTGAGGTAAAATGCTTTGTATAATGCGAGCTCATGGGTAAATGTCTATGGGGCACAATATTTGCACCGACCTCTATCCCCATGCCTGCAGTACAGTGCCCTTAATTTATTCCATCCACTCCTACCTGTAATATCTTCTACAGTATGTGCTGTCATAAAAATTAAATATTTTTAAAAGTGCCAGTCATATATCTCCTTTTTAACTAATATTAATTATTTTTGTATTAATAATAAGTGTATCAAAACATATAATACATAAGAATGTCCTTTACTGCTACATGAGGTACATATTCCAACACCTTAGCACAAACTAAGTATGGTCTAAAATATTTCCCATCCTTTACTAGGGAATATTCTTTCTTTTCCATCATCTCATAACTCAGCTCTGTAGCCTGAAGGGATTTGCTAAAAAAGGCTATTGGATGTTCAAACCCTTCATCATCCTTTTGTAACAGAACAACGACAATAGTGTGAAAAGATGCAAAGGAAAATAAAGAACAGGGCTTACTGTAGTCTAGTGATTTTAAAACAAGTGCTTCTTGTACTACCTTTTTTATTCTTTCAAATGCTATTTGAGATTCCTCATTCCAATGAAATTTTGCATCTTTCTTTAGAAACTTGATAATTGGTTTGCCAACTTTGAAAAAGTTAGCTATGAATCTTCTGACAAACTTTATCTTTCCTAAGAAATATTGTACTCCTTTTATATTTTTTTGAGCAGTGACCTTTTGGATAGCCTCTATTCTCTCAGGGTCTATCCCAACTCCATCCTTGGACACTATATGTCCTAGTAACTTTCCCTCGGTGACTACAAAATGATATTTTCTAGGGTTTAGGGAGACACCATACTCTAAAGCTTTATTAAAATGTTTCTCTAGGTGTTCACAGTGATCCACTTCCCTTTTAGAATATGCAGTCAAGTCATCTTGATAAATAACCATGAATAAATCAATAAATTATTTAAATGCCACATCCATGGCTCTTTAGAAAGTAGCTCATGTGTTTATTAATCCAAAGGGAATTCTAACATAGACATAGGTTCCCCATGGAGTAGTAAAAGTAGTTTTGAATTTCTCTTATTCTTTCACAAGCACTTGGTTGTAACCTAAGAATCCATCCATCATTGATAGAAACTCACAACTAGTTACCTTATGCAACATTGCTTCCATATTTGGTAGAGAATAGTTATCTTTTAAGGAAGCAATATTCAAGTTTCTAAAATCTACATAGTCTTATGTCACCATTCTTGTTTCTTACTGGAACTAGGTTTGAGACCCAAGTTGAGTGTCTGATGGGATGAATGATTCTAGTATCTTTTAACTTCATCAACTCATGTTGCATCTTAGGAGACAACAGAGGATTAATAAGTCTCTGCTTTTGTCTGAATGGTTTCATGTCAGTTTTTAGTGGGATTTCATGTTGGAAAAGATCCTCTTTATAAGCCTTAAGATCTTCATATGACCAAGAAAAAAAATGCTTATGTTTTCTTAGTAGTTTTATCAAGTTGGTTCTAACATGAGAGTCTAATCCTTTTCCAATGTAAAATATTTGAGGAGTGGTCTGTGAACCCAAATTTATTTCTTCTAAATCCTCAACCTTGGCATTGCTTATTCTTGATGTTTGTTCACTTTGATTAGTAAAAAATGCCTCTAGTTCTACCAATCCCTTAAGAATTTTGTTGGAACTAAGCTAGAAAACCTCATCCCCCAATATATACTCCTTACCATCAATGACTTCAAGCATATTATTGCAATCTATATGTTGATCCTCATAATGGTCAAGGCACTGAAGAAATGTAAGGATATCTTGGTCATCCTCAAACACTTGCCAGTTGTAAATGTTATCTAGGACAACTGGTCTTCTTTTAACTTCCACAATTGATACCTCTTTAATTTTCATGTCATCAGTTTTCAAGGCAACATTAACCAAGAAATATGTCATTATGTTCCTAGACCTTTCTATCCAGTTTTTGTTAAAGGCATAAAAGAATTCTATTTGATCCCAAATTGCATGTCTATACATTTTCAATCTGTCATTCTTTACAACATATTTGGATCTCACCTGGGCTACTACTAACTATGAGTCACCATAGACTTTTAGACATTTTATACCATGTTTAGTAGCAATATCTATCCCTAGAAACAAAGCTTCATACTCTGATGTATTATTTGTACATTTAAAAGATAGCAGAAAAGAATATTTGAAAGTGGTACCTGATAGAGATATAAATAGGACTCCAGTTCTTGACCCTTCTTTAGAACAGGCTCCATCAAAGTACATCTACCATAAACCATCACTCTGTATAGATAACTCTTTCACCAAAGGATCAACATTTTCACACTGGTGATCACTCCTTTTGATTCTGAAATTTTCCATGTCAATGTCAACACAGTAATTAATGTCAGTTTCTTCATGCCACTCAATCATATGAGGTGTTCTTCCTTCTCTAGACACTTTGACATTATTTCCAGCAATATTGAATGTAGCATATGATAAATCACATTGTATACTACCTCCCATTGAAGCACTCCACTTTCATGATAATAGCATACCATAGTGTGGTGGAATGTCCACAACAAGTACACTCATTGTTAAAACTATATCAGGGAATACAACTAGCTTATAAGGCATAGCTTCAATGGTACCAATAACTGGGACTTCTCTGGAATCCATTGCTTGACACTTCTGAAGAGGAGTATCAACTTGTAGTCCCATGGATTTCATGATTTCTACTGGCATAACAATATTTTAAGCTCCTGAATCTATCATACAATTTTTTAGCTTCTTACCATTGATCACCAATGTTAGAAAAAATGGATCAACAACTTTTGGAGAAGTAATTGTATTTAGAAAAATCTGAGGAATCTCAGATATCATTACTTCAGGTTCTTTTCCCTTGTTTGTTTTCTTTGCAATATGCTCTGTATTTTAAATTTTCATTGAGGGCACACTGTTCAACACTGATAAAACTTTCTCTTTGTGTTCTTTTATTTTCATCATCTCAAGGAATGGGACATTCACTGTCATCTGAGATAAGCACTGTCCCATGTCTATTGGAGTGTATTTTGCATTTGAGGCTTTTGGTTTTTCCATAGTGATTTTATTTTCTTCTGGTTGAATATGCACAAGAAGTTCTTCCCTCTTGGATTTTTTATTTTCCACTTTAGGGGAAGAAGAACTTGCCTCTGGCTCTTTAACCTTTTATACATGTACATATTTTTGTTCACTAGCTTTGTTTACTACCTTGACCTTAGGTCTATTTGAATTTTCCCTAGGCCCATCCTTTTTAGGTACATATTTGGCATCTGTTTTATTTTATTTTATAAAAATGCATGATGGTTGACTCCCAGCATTACCCACCACTCTGTTTCTTACGTGATAATTGTTCCTAGCTTTGTTCACTAAATCAGCAGTGATTCTAGCTTTTTCCTCATCAGAGGCTTTTCTCACTACTGGAGTTTCCTGACTATTTTGGGTATGAAACCTTATGTGATCATCCCTTTTTTCTTCCTCACTATCTGATAAGACTTATTGTTGGTGGACTTCAACATTTCCTTGCGAGCCATATATGTCACGATTCTCATCTTATTCATCAGAATCCATATCATGACAAGAATATGCATTATTCATACTATAATCACATGTATCATTTTCATCTTTATCTTTCTCCTCATTTGATTTTAAATCTAAGGAAACAACACAAAAATCAAGATTGTGTGGTGCCTCACAGGCCTCAAACCAGAAATCATCATTGCACATATGAAAAGCATTTTTGTGTAAAGGATCAGGGGTCCTATTCTCAGTTTTCTCTTTTCTAAGTGGAGCAATAGGTTTACCATCCTTAAATTGGGTACCATAGGGGTAATTTTTCATCCTATTCGGTGGATTGTAAGTATTATTATAGGATGGATTATTGTTTTGTGGGGCCTTATGCTCTCTGTACTCAGGTTCCTTCTGATTGCTTCTATTAAAGCATGGATCCTCTCTTTTACCCAACTTCCATAATGATATCCTTCTATTCATTTCTATGTTCACAGTTGTTTTATAGGCTTCTATTAAAGTCCTAGGATTTTTATCCCTCAATGCATAGCCCATTTTTGAATCAAAGGCATTAAGATAAGTAGATAGACATACCTTTTGATCCAGCTTCATCTTTTGGAATAGCTTATGCATAGCTCGCTGAAATATTCCATTGAACTCTGTCACTTCTTCATTTGATTTCTTCCTTATGTTATTAAACTCATTAAGCAGAAAACCTTCATTAGTCTTGTCACCATATTGATCCTTGAAAAGATCAATCAGTTCATCCATAGTTCCTACAGAACCATGAGATAAGCTCCTAAACCATTCCCTAGCATCCTCTACTAGAGATTGAACAAATAATTTCATAAGCACATCTTCATGATTGATATTTAAATCATCTATAACATCAAAGAATTTTCTCAAATGTTCTTCATAGGTGACAACATTATTACCTGAAATTTTTTGGAGCTTTTCTCCCATATCCTCTTGTATCACATTAGGATAACCTAGAATTCTAAAGAAAGAAATTTTCTTATACCTCTCTGCAAGAAGAGGCCTCCTTTGAAATCTATCATTTTCCTTGGGAGAAAAAATTTTACTATGGTCTTTGAAAGAAGAAGCTTTGTTTTTTGATGTTGTAGGAGGTTCTGTATCAACAAAAGAAATTGTGGTTGACTGCAAGAAGTCAATATTTCTTTTCATTTCAATGGTAGCAGCTTCTACTTCAGATTTTTCTAACATCTTAGCCATAGTTTCTTTTTCTCTTTTAATTTTTTCAAGGTCAATGTCTACTTTGGACATTTTCTCTATCAGGTTCCTCTGAGTTTTAAGCTTCTCAACTTTTGTTTTTGCAAATTTACTCTTTCCTTTATCTTTGAAGTCTTGAGAACCTATTTTTTGGTGAGTACTAGGAATCTCTTGGTCTTTACAAGACCTCTCTATATTCCTTGCAACTTGTTGTCTTGAGGTTCTTTTCCTATTCTTATCAACATCTTTCTGCTCATGTTTTTTCTTCTTAAGTTGTTTTTCATTTTTCATATGTTGAATAAGGGCAAGATGTTTCATGAGGAGTCTTTCTTCCTCTGCAAGTTCATCAGAAGGAATTTCTTCAAAATTTGAACTAATTGTATATGTTCCTTCTCTCTCACTAGAAGTGTTGGTAACTGCATAGGTATCTAGTCAAAGACTTGGGGCTTGAGCTTCTAAATATTCTGAGGCACTCTCTTCTTGACTAGACTGGTTATTAATTTTCCTTCTAGTACTATTCTCTTCACTTCTTGGAGGAGAATCATTGATACTTGCTTGATTTTTCTCCTACTTCCAAGACATCCTAATTTTTGAAGTAGTGGGTATCCCACTATCCAACTCAGCTTCTAGATTATTCTTCATTCTAGACCTAGTATTCATATTGAAAATATATCACTTTGAAACTGATCACAGAGATTTCATTTTTTGAGTCGCCACCCAAACTTGGGATTAATGAATACTATTTAGAATAACTTAGGAAACTTTATACTGTAAACTTGATTTATCTTTTGAAACTTATAGATTCCTTATAGGCTTCTTTTCAATTTTTACACCAAGTTCCCTGGCAGAGTCGCCAGTTTGTTAGCTCTTTTTCTTGTAGCAAAACCTTGATGTGACAGTATACTAATGTACTTGAAATACAAACTCCTATTTAATACAAAAGAAATCCTAATTGATGAGGGTATTACATAATATCTAGGGATACCTATCATCACCTCCTTCTTTTTTGAGATCCACTGGCTCAGGAAGGTATTACCTATGTATGATTACTTATTTGTAGTATCTTTTAAGTGGATTATCTTCTTACTGGAATGCTGAAAAGTTTTTTAATGGTTCAATAAGTAAATGAATATGAAAAAGACCATATATACCCTAATACAAAGCTTGATGACCCACACTAGTATCTTAACAACAAAAATTAGTAAGGTAATAAGGATTCTCATCCTTCTTCTTTTTTAGTTCTTATGAACCCTAGGAAGGATAACCTAATTTAATTCTCTCTTAAAGGAATCAGTAAACTAAATTGTATTCCTCTAAAACACAATTACTTGAATGGAATGTATATATTTGAAGTGTGAATGATTTGAATATTTAAAATATTGGTTGGACAATGATCAATCACTTAGCCAACTATAAAACTAGTTCCTTAACCTTGGCCTATGAGTCAATATCTGGTATAACTCCACAGTAAGGTGATTACCAAAATATATGCAAACAAAGATAAAATACCTTATAGATTATCCTCTCTCTAAAACTATATCATTAGATCTTTAAACTATTGCTAAGCTCTCTGGGGTCACTTGAAATGATTAATCCTTCCTTTAAGGAGCCTACAAATGACTGCACAACCACCTTGTGATTAGTATGCCTAGATGCCTTACAAATAAATATACAAGAGCAATAACAGTAATGAAAAGAGACAATCAAAGAAGTAGAACAGTGATTGCAAATATTTGTATTAATGTATTAAAGCTTCAAATACATATAGATAGACAAATAATACAAAGGCTGAGACAAATTTTAGTAATCTGCCTTGAAATATATTTTATTTATTTTCAATTACAACTTACAATCCTTTTTCCAACCCTCTAAAAAATGAAAGAAGAGAACTATTTATAGGCCTAAACCATCTTAGAATCCTTAAGATAAGGATTCTACAAGCTTCAAATGGTTTAGGAAACCTAACCCTAAAAATAAGAAAAGAAAAAAGACAAGAAAACACCAAGTGGTGGGAGGACAAAACTAAAGAATAAGATCTTATATTTATTTTTCTTTTATGTGGATGTCGACACCTTTATCTATTTATGTTTAGGATAGCATCTGATAGTTGAAGTAAGATCTAGTGACCACTAATACAGGCTAACATACACTAATCTCTTTAAGATTGCTAACCTTCATGTGCTCATAGAACAGGTGTCATGTGTCCCTTTACTCTTCATCCATAATGTCTAGGTCCCCTATAATAGGATTTTTCTTCTTGGGCTTGTTCATGATATCCCATGTTGTCACATGTTCCTCTTTAGGCCACTCAAAATTCTAAATAATCTCAATTTGAGCCTTCTTCCTTTCCCACCTAGCATCTGTTATGCTTTTCACATCTGAGATGAACTTATTGCAATTTGTCTCTACCTTTATTGCTTCATCCAAAATTCTATTGTACCTCTCCATATCTAATTCTCCTTGATCAGATATATATATATATCTTTATTGGGAAGGACATGATCAAATTCTGATCCCCATAGCCCTAATGGCTTGATTTGATCATCCTCGGTTCTAATGGGAGGTATAAACCTGCTAAAAATTATCCCAAATATATTTAGCCTAGCCTCAATCTGATTTAATTTTCCTTTAAAGAATGATAAGGTGGCTCCAATCTGTTCTATCTCTTTACCAACCAAAGTTACTATTTCTGGAAAATCTGACCTTAATGGTTGTACAGATGCCAACCTCTCAAAAAGTGTTGTCCTTCCAAACCAGGTTGAATCATATGGGTTTAAAATTGAAAAAACATTAGCGATCTCTGCTTGTAGGCCTGGAAACTTTCCATAGGCTCCATACACCACATTTATCCTATCTTTAATGGTGTCAATTATATGCTAAAATTTTGAAATCAATGCTCCCAAAACAACACCATTGGGCTCTCTGACCTCCAACTCTGTTTCAGCATCTATCTCCTCTGTATCCTCTTTTTGGGTCTCAACATCCATTATTTATTTTGGGTCAATAGGGGAAGGCTCTGTCACATCTAGTAGTTGTTTATAAAGCATAGCTATGAGCTTCTCTTTCTCTTTGATCTTTACCAATGCTAACTCCCTGTCTTTAATAATATCACTAGTATTAGTAGTGACCTTCTACAATTTTTCTGACATTTGAACTGCCTTTGCCTCATTGAGCTACGAAAAGTGAGTTAGCACTTGGGATATTTCCTAATCCCCTATATTCTGGACTGTCCAGATGATTTTATTACCTTCCATCTTCTCATGAATATTTAGAAGGGATGGATTTTGATCTTTACGAGCTAAGCTCCACATTGCAAGTGCTTGGGATTTACGGTTATATCCAAACCTTCTTATTATATCCCCAACCTGAGTTTCTAATGATAATTCAACATCAGGTTGTTTTCTTATTTGATCTATTATAAAAGCTGAAGATAGGTCCCAGCCTTCTACTAATAATACCCCACTAGCCTTGACCAGTTGTCTTGCTTGTTCTGGTGTGATTTCCTCAGATTCAGGATCATAATCCTGCAATGTCTGTAGAGCTTCTTTGGTGACTGGATCACCACCTGCCAATTGCAAATATTTTCCAACTTGTTGATTCTTGTTAAGATGAGGAAATCTTTGAATTCCTTTGTCTTTATAAATTTTTCATCCTTGAGGAATTCCTCTTGATTTATCAACCTCCCATCTATACAGCTCCTAAGAGGTAGGTCCTACTCTTCTTCTAGATCTTTTTGCAATTTTTTACTTGCCCTGATTTGTTTTCTCAATAAGTGATCATAAGGCCTGTTCCCTATTATAAGGGCAGCAATTTTGTCTACTCTTTTCTCCTTCCTCTGAGAAGGTTCCCCTTTTTCCACCCTATGTTTCTTTTGTGGGCACTCATTTGTTACTTCCTTCTCTGGGACCTTAGTCAGGTCAATGATATTCTCTTCTTCTACTGCCTGCTCTTTAGCAATTGCTTGATTAACTAGAGGGGGGCCAGGTTCATAATATTCATCACTATCATCATCATACTATGATGATGAGTGCCCTTTATGGCCTTTCTCCAAAACCGCAAGTGCATCCTCTACCTGATTGCAGATGAGAGTATGAGAGTTGATCATAGCTTCTAGCCTTTTAAAATAAGGCATATCAGGGTAAAATCCCCCAAATTTCAAACCTTTTCTCTTGACCTGCTTCTCCAAGCACATAAGTTCATTTAAATTTATGGATCTCTTATCCACCTCCTCATCTTCAAAAATATTTCTTATTAAATCTTCCTCCATACACTCTTCATTTTCTTTTGTGTAGGGGATAGTTGGTGTCAACAACTTCTTAGCACTGAGGATGAAACCCTCTATATCAACATATCTATGTAGGGCCACATTCATCCTGTAATGATTCATCCAAGTGTTTACCAGGTTGAGAGCTCCTTTTCCAATAGTAAAATTATAAATCCTGAACTACCTAGGGGTAAATGTACCCTTCCTGTGTGAGGCTAGATACTCCTTGTCTGTTAAAATGAGCTGCCTGATGAGCTCCATTGCAGCTATCCTTGGTGGCACATGGAATGGAAATATGTGTGGAGGGTGGGAGAAACCATAAACCCTCATCAGTGTAAAATTATTTTCTTAATAAAAATCCCCCTAGTTATGGTCTCCTGGCCATTTGTCAAGATATTGGCATGACCTCAATAATTGAATTACCTTGACAGGAAACCTAGTTTTATCAAAACCTAGGCACTGAAGAACTGGATATACTATCCAATTTTCAAAAGAACAAAAATCCTTCTCTCTATAGGTATAATTCCATATTCTAAGCCAAAATTGAACAGGGTTAGGCTGGTTGTGGTGAAAACTTTGTGGCTATAAATACTGATAATTCATGAGTGCGGAGTTATAGTACAAGATCAAATGAGTAAGGATTGAATAATGCATAAATTTAGGGTGATCCTTTTTGATCTGTATGTCTATAAACCCCTGGTGCATTTCATCTATGATATAATGAATATAGTCATAGTTAGAAGTGGTATGGAGGCTCTACATATCCAGCACCATCATCAAAATACCTGAGGTAATCCTCTTTACTCCAGCATCCTTTCCAAGCACTCTGCATAGTGCATATGATATATATTTAATGTAGAAATTTAGGTCCTTACAAAAATATGGGGCTGCTCCTAGCATGGGTGCTATGTAGGTTTTCATTTTCTTAGGAACATGATGTTCCTTGATCAATTTGGTAGCAATGCCAGACTCTCTAGTATACCTATTCTCTAGGCTCTTCAAATTTAGCTCAGTAGTCATAGGGTAGTAGAGATTGAAGGCCTTCATAAAATAATTTAGGTCCAAGGTAAGTAGGGGTTTTCCATCATCCCTCTTAATCATTTTGGTTAGGGTATCATACTTACTGGCCAATTCTAAAATGAAATTGACATCTACAAATATGTCAGGGACAATCATCCTAGCTAATCCATAGGTCCAAGGGTTTGAAATAGGCATGGGTTCATCACTATTGTTAAAGAAATAATTAAACAATGAATACTCTTATGAACTCAAGGTTTTTGCACCCCTAATGTAAGACATATCATCAATTAGGACTTCAACACTAACCTTTCTATTTTGGCTCAATCTTGGAAGAAAAGTGAGGAACTCATTTGAATAATTTATCTTTCCTTTTGATTCATCATCACTTCTCCCACTGGTTGATGCCATACTCTGTGCTTGACTCATTTTCCCTTTTTGTTCTATTCTGAACACTTTATCACCGATATTGAAACAAAACTTCTCAAAACCCTCACTACAAGTTGTTAAATTCTCTACAATCTGTAATCTAATCACTAAAAACAATGCAAAACACACTCTTTATCAAATTCTGAATCAAGAAATCACCTTTCTAAATCACATGCTGGTGGAGAATTCAACTTTTCTTAGAAGACACTATGATCTCTAAAAAAAACTCTTCACTCTGAGAAATTAGAAGCTGGTAAAAATGAAATGATAATGGACATGCTTACTTATAATTAATAATTCAATGCAGATGTCTCTTCAAACTGGTAAACTTACAATTCAGTCATTTCCGCCATTAGTTTCATGCACTATGACATCAATTTCTGGTTCTACCCGTGGCGTTTAAACTGACATGTAATCAATTTCTGATGAGTGCTTTTGCATATAAAACCTTATAAAATTTGAAAAGAGATCAAAATCATATCTGATTGGTTGCATTAAATTATATTACGGCTACTTTTCCATCTGTCAGAATCTCTGTAATCCTATTAGTGAGCAACTGTCCATGATGGTACCGAAGAAAAGTCTTTATTTAACTCTAGTTTACTTCTAGCAACCTCACGACTGAGTGATCTCCTTGTCACTTAATATTTTTGCTAACTATAGTTTCTTCCTGAGACTTAGCAACTTTCGTAGGATTAAACTCTTGATCAACGGTTATCTCCATGTCGCATGATCTTTTAACTTAACCCTTCTTCTTATGGAGACATTGTGACTAAGCATTTTCTTAACTGTTCTTCAAACTTGGGTCATATCTGGAGACTTGGTGACTGTTGTTTCTCTATGTCGTTGAACCAAATCCCCAACTCATGTTTTATCTAGAGACCTCAGGACTAAGCACTTTAGTCTCTTAATCACTTGAGTATTTCATCTTTATGATCTTTATCTGGAGACAACGCGACTGTCGTTGATTTGAATTTCCTCTGCATGTGACAGTTGTCACTAAGTCTCGTAATATTCATTGCAAACCCTAATCTTTCATGAGACTTAGAAACAAATGAATGTGTGTCTGACTTTTCCTTCTTGTTTCTTAATTGCTTGATCCTTCTTGACTTTTCAACTTTGTATAGCAACCACACAACTATCGTCCGATCTTATCTTCATCCAATGGTTGTCGCTTAATCTCTTGATTCTTGACTTTACTCATCTTTCTTCACATGACTTCTCGACAATACTGTTATTTAAACTGACATCTAACCTAGGTTTATCCAGAGACTTAGCGACTATTGAATCTCCATGTCGCTTGATGATTTTTAAAATGCATCTTTAATGAGGAGACTTCCCAACTGCCATCGGATTTAAAATGAGATGAACGGTTGTCGCGTAATCTCCAGTTCTTTCACTTAACTCACTTTTGATCACGAGACTTGGCGACAATAGTAAAAATTTAACCTTTTAACTCAACTTAAAACCATGGGTTTCATCAGGAGATATCATGGCCAAGCAATCTCGAAGTTGCCATATAAAATCACTAACTCTGGTTTCATCAGGAGATAACGCGACCACTGTTAGATCATATCTGAGATCAACGGTCTGCGCCAAGTCTCATAACCATTTCATCATATTCTATTTCATTAAGAGACTACGCGACCAAACCTTTTTGCTAAGTCTCGAGACTATAAGGAATATTCATTCTTTCTCATGAGACAAAGCGACTAAAATATTAGCACATGCAAATAAACTCAAACTTAAGTCATGAAAATAGAAATCGCTTGAGAATTTTAGGGACTTTTTGCATTTTCGACTAGAAATGACTCTAGGGTTTAGGGTTTCTGGTATTTTCAACTAGGTTTTGAGAAAACACAACTCCCACAGAGGCATATAAGCAATTTTAGACATGATTTGTAAACTTCTGGGCATAGGAATGACAAGCATCTTCAAAATTTTACAAGGAAAACTCAAAAACTAGAAACACAACCAACACATTGTATAATCAAACATTTTTTCTCTAGTATTAGTATAGCTCATTTTCTATTCTATTTAGTTAGTGTCTCCATTTTCTATCTTGTTCTCCACACTCTATCCACACATGATGAAAGTACACCATGCAAATGTCTTTTATTTTAACTATCATCCTTGACTTGCATAGGTGTTCAAGGTAGTGATCTTGTGAAGCATATTGATTAATCTCAGTAGTTAGATTTTTCATTTCCAGCTATCAAATCATTTTTATATCATTTTTCATAACATAGTTAGTTTCATTATTTTATATCATATCACATTCAATTAAGTCCTACGGTAAAAACACAAAGTTGTGTCGCACTTTAGGATAAATGAGATTTTTTGGTCAAAATTGGTTTCGGTCAGACATGTTTCAATTGGATCAATTCATTTCAAACACTTGTGGCAACCACATGGCACCACACAATGTCGATGTCGAAAGGTAGGTTTGGCCGAAACTGGTTTGGTCAAAACTCCATGAGGAAATATAAGCCAAATATGTTAGATCAATGAAGAATTGGCATGAATATATACAAGGGGTTTCGGTCGAACTTGGTTTGGTCAAACCTGTTTTGGCTGAACCAATTATGGTTGAAATGGCATATGTGGTAGCCAAATAAGAAAAAAATTTAGAATTATAGAAATTCATACTTCTTCAACTGATTTCTCCATGAAAACACAACTTTCTAAAAAAACTAAAAATACCCTTTTGTAGAGCTCAGAGTCAAGAATATGCTCATATAATTTTTATAGTGTCTTAATTAGATCTAATATATTATAAATATAAAATACTGCAAGTAGGTATTTTAACATTTGAGAAGACGTTGATTCAAAATAAAAAATAAGTAAATCATATCAGAAAAATTTAAAAATTATATGGTTCACTAGAGGAGAGAGTCTTCTTCAAGAATGTATAATTTTTTTTTATTGGTACAGATTTGATAGTGAAAATAAGGTGGGAGATGAAAATGCCAATTTTAGGTAAGTGAAACTTTGAATTGTTATAACCGAGAAAATATACATCAAAAATAAAATTTTATTTTTTCAATCACTGGCTAAATATGTCATTTAAAACATATTTTTAAATCAGAGTAGAAAAATTTTATTTGCATATAGTTTTTTGGTGGGAAGGAGACACCTTGATTTGCAGTATTTTTCAATAATTGAAAAATGAGTATTAAAAATTAAAAAAACATATCAATTCTTCAATTTTTTATAAAAAATAATAAACATAAACTTCATCCATTTTTACAAATTTCATCAGTTTACATCATCTTCAAATTCCAAACATAAATGTCACTTTTATGTCATTGACGCTCAACATTTTTGGTGTTGTTAACCTTTTCCTTTATAAAAGTGTTACACAGGTTTGTACTTTTACCCCCTAAAACATACATTTTTCCTTTTAAGTTGTCTCAATCACTCCAGGTCATTAGAATGCTAGTACAAGTGAGGTGGTGGAAGACTTGATTCATTCCTTGGGATTTTATCAATCCCATGGGCAGCAAATTTTATTCTCCACATTTTGGCAAACCCAATGTGAACTAGGGTCTTCTACATCATCTTTTTCATTGAAAGATAATCCCTATGTTAACATGGTGATGATCACTTTGTATTTCCACTTAATCAAAGGACATGTGACATGGATATAACATTTAACCCTCTCAATGTATCTTAAACTGGAGACTCCTATACTCTTATATCCCAAAACTAGTCAATGATAATGTTGTCAAAGGCATGATGGTTGACCCTACGTGCCACATGGATATTATTATGGAGGAGATTCTCTTTGTCAATGGGCTCAATTGGATGTGATATGATAAGTTGTTGGAGAGCATCAAAACCCATGATAGACTATTATTTCCCCTTTTGGGTCAACTAACTTGACAATCAAGGTGGGACCCAAGGTGATGTTTATAGCCTTTTATCATTCCATTTTTTAACTTTTTTCGGTAAATTTAGGCATTCCCGAGCTTGTCTCCATGAAACCATCTTGTCTATAGTGCATAAGTGTCTCAAGTTCATCCATGTGGGTACCTTACATACGATCTAAGATGCTATTTATCAGTCTCTAATATATCGTGCATTCTTATTGTTGGACCATTTATGGAATACTCTAGTAGGGCCCCGATGTCCCTACTAGGATGTCTTATTTCTTACCTAACAAACATACAAAGGGAGGTTCTATCTTTCATGTTTTTACTACCTACCACCCCTCCTTTACTCATTCCTACTATTCAACCCTCTCTTACAACTTAGCATGCTTTACCTTTTTTCTCCCTTTTATTGAGGGCCTAAGACAAGTGTATATCTCAAGGGAAGCTCCTTTCTTACCAAGGATGTCACAACCTCTTGTGGTGTTATATGTTCTCACATCTAAACTTAGCACAAACAAAGAAAAGAAACTCATGCAACCTAAGTCTAAGGCTTTCCTACCTTTCCCAATCCAAATTATTCTAGATATTCCTTTCCCTACCATCTATAATAAGGGTTAGAGGTCACCATGAACATATCCCTCTCCTCTAACACCTACCCCTTAGTATTTAAGGGAACCTGTTAGTCCTCTTGCCACCAACAAGGAAAAAAGGTGAAGGGTACCCATGATAGAAATTGTATTTTTCTCTTTGGTGACACCTCTGACTATCTTGGTAGGGTTTTCCTCTTTTCCAATCACAACATATATGGATGCCTTGATGGATCAGGATGCAACCTAGCATCTGAAAACTTCTCATCCTAGTTTGAACATGCATCAAAATAAACTTATGTAGGAGTATAAGTATCAATAATAGGCTATAATCCTAGAACATGAGGCCACTGCAAAGGTGGAGATTGATTCATAAAATTTTATGCTTTTTGTTCCTGCTCCTTTACCAATTTCATTTTATGTCTCAGCTCTCGAACCTTTCAACCCTCGTCTAGCCACCTTATTTTTCTCGATTCCTACTACTTTGGGAGTGACTATCAAGCATCATGCCACAAAGTTCTAGATATTCATTCCCCATCTCAAGAACCCCCATTGATCACATCCTTTCCTAATATCCTACCTTTCCCTACACTTATGGACATGTTTCATACATAGGTCATTTCTTGTGTGGTTATGTCAACTTAGCCCACACTTGCACCATCTCCTAATCTCCATCCTAGCTTTCTCAAGGTGCTCATACTAGCTACAATGGATTAGAGGGTATCCCCTACATACTTTAATTTAAAATTCAAGAAATAACTCATGCCTAAGTTTTTCCATCATAAACGTGCCTCAGTTTTTACATTGTAAATTTTATTCAATAGATCCTCCTTCAATTTGTTTTCTTGTAGTGGAGAAAGATCTGGCTTCTTCTAAGTTCATCACCACCACTTTACAAATTTTGGTAGAGTTCCTTATTCATAATTACCTCACGTTGAGTAATATTTTTCCTATGAGGCGTGTATGTTCGACTCTCTTGAGCTGATTCTAGAATTAATGACAATCTTCACAAGATCCTTATATTCACCTTAGTCAAGATATTGGAAAAGGACATTGAAGAACCTTCATCCTTATCTTTGGCTATTGGTAGAGGACTTGGGGCTATTGTAGAATTCATACCATTATAATCTCAACCTACATCCTCATATGATCAAGATTTGTAGGATGATGACATATTGGTGGACAATCTCTAAGGTAGTACATGCTTCTACATATTTAGACTAGGGTATTCCTATCTGTGTTTCCCCATTCTTTTTGGTTAATTTTGTTCCCCTCTAGAGGACCCTTGTACTCCATTGGTACCTATAAATAAAGGGTTATGTATTGTGAAACTTATTCTATTTATTATCATGTTCTTCTATTTCTCATACAATGACTTTCAACATTTCAGGACAATGCAAAATATTATGGGAATTTAGGCTTCCCTTCCATGATGACCCAAACTTTTATTTTTCTTTGGCTTATTTTTCTCTTATTTATATCTAAAATATGTCGCCCCTATTGAAATACCATAAGAATTCACCTATTATATATTTTCACTTTTATCGGTATTGATGCCAAATAATCAAATCCCCTTATCTCTACTTGCTTGTCTAGATGTTGTGGATATCATGTGTCACCTATTGTGGAGTGTCATTCCATGAAAACATCTCCTATGTTGACATGCCAGAATGTCTCTTTCTCTCCTTATAATTTCTCATGTCCCTCTCCAGGATCAACACAATCCATTCTAATGGGGGCTATTCTATCTTACTATTTTATTGTTTCTACATCACAAGTTTTTCTTAAAATTTAATTTTTTTGATCTATTTGTCTTCCTTTGTTTAGACCAATCCACTTATCCATCAAATATGCTTTTTGTTGGAATAATGGAAGGGTGTGTACTGAGAGGGGAGGGGTGAATCAGTACGCTTAAAAACTTTTACAAATTAAACCTTAGTACTCATTACTTGCATAACTGACCATTATAGATTTTCTATTTCATGCATGTAATATCATAGCATAAAAGTAAATGCATGTAAACAAATATTGAAGCATTCATGAAACTCATTTACACATGAAACAAGTATTTGATCATGCAAAAACCCTTGTTATAAGGTAAAAACTGCGGTGGGGATGAAACACACAAAGCTTCACTATCTATAGAATGGAAGGTTCCTGTTAAGGCTACAAGTTGTGATCACTTATGATGATCTTACTCTGTTACGAGTAACATGTCAGACTTGTTAAGTCTACTCAGTTAAGAGATTTTAGCAACACAATGTATGTGTGCACTCGGTTAAGAGATTTACAAAAAAGACTGTTAAGTTCACCTTGTGAAAGGATTTTGCTATTTGATACAATTGTTAGAGAGTAACAAAATATATGACCTGATTGCTGCAATCTCAAATTGCTGATTACAGATCCATTAAGTACACAAAATATATCATCTTATTGTGATGGGGTAAAAATACGAAGCTGTGTCGCACTTGAGGACCATTTTCACAGTTCCGGCTGAAACAGTTTCATCCAAAATATTTTTGGTCGTACATATGTGGCACAAACATGGCGCCATGTGGTGTCAATGTGGAAAATCAGTTTCGGCCAAAAATTCATGAGTAAATATAAGCTAACTATGTTCTATTGATGAAGAATTGGCATATATTTATATAGAGGGGTTCGGCCAGAACTGGTTCGGCTGAACTAGTTCCGGCCGAACCAATTCTGGCCGAAACTGTCTATGTGGCATCCTATGTGGTAGCCAAATAGGCAAAAATTTCAAAATTACACAACTTCTCACTTAGACAGCTGATTTCTTCATCAAAACTCAACCATTTTTAAAATCTAAATATACCCTTTTGTAGAGCTCAGAGTCTAGATTATGGTCATATAATTTTTATTGTGTTTTGATTACATATAATATATTATAATTTGAAAAAACTCCAAGTAGGTATTTTAACATTGAAGAACACACTCGTTCGAAAAAATAAAAAAATAGCAAATCATGTCAGAAAAATTTACAACTTATATTTAACACTAGAGGAGAGAATGCTATTCAAGAATATGTAATTTTTTTTCTATTTGGTTTAGATTTGCTAGGGCAAATGTGGAGGGAGAAAAAAACTATTGATTTTGGGTAACTCCGACTTTGAATAGTTATAACAGACAAAATATATACCGAAAACCAATCTTTCTTTTTTTATGCACTAGCTGTACATGTCATCTAAAACATATTCTGAAATCAGAGGAAAAAAAGATTAT
>MU224858.1:993961-1015310 GCA_018584345.1 Thuja plicata
TGTACATGTCATCTAAAACATATTCTGAAATCAGAGGAAAAAAAGATTATTTGCATATATTTAGTTGGAGGGAACTAGACCCTACATTTTCAGCATTTTTTGAGCAATTAAAAAATGGACTTCAAAATTTTAAAAACTAGATCAATTATTATTCAAAAAAAAATTAAAAAATTATAGGCATAAACTACATCAAATTTTACACATTTCATTAGTTTACATCATTTTCAAATTTTAAACACAAATGCCACTTTTATGTCATTGAATTTTAACAGTTTTGCATGTCGTGGTCCTCTTCCTTTGTAAAAGTGTGACACGGGTTTGTACTTTTACCCGATGGATAATACCTATGTTCTACTCCGTAGTCTTGTATGTAGTTCTTTATAAACTGAATTCTCCTTTATTTGTCCTTATGTATGAAACTCTCTATGTCTGAGCCATAGATATCCTTGGCAGATACAATCACGTCATTCTTTATTGATTATTACATCTATATACAAAAGATTTGACCTAATTAGGTTTCACAATTTTTTTTAAAAACTCTAAGATCAAAGTTTTAAAAATTGACCTTGATCTCCTAGTTTGCATGAATACAATCATTTAACTAATTTCATCCACAATTAATGCTTTTCTTGATCCAGAAAAAATGATTATCCAGCTAAGAAAAAGTTATTTTAAAGATTAAAGTGCTTTAGCTGACATGTAGGTGAGATCCTCTTTTCTTGGTGAAATATTGTCTCTTAGTGTTTACTGGTGCTCGGTGATGGCTTCATAGAATGGTGCTCGGTGATATCGCTTGGTTGATATAATGCTTGGTTGATTGTGTTGTCACTCGGTGTTCAAAATATTTTGGTGATCACTGCACTTGGTGATCATGACCGACTGACCAAAACCGTCTGCTTATATTCTAATGACAACTTCTGATCCTTTATCGATTATTAATCTCCCCCTTTGGCATTAGTATCACAAATTGATATATATAGTATATACACAAAGTGTTTTACCTTTACAATGACTCCCCTACGTGCATGCCTCAGTATGTAGATAGAATGTATGTACATGTTTCCCTCTTTTTTGAAATTAATGAAAAAGATGTAGAACTTACAACTTGTAAAATATGTGTGAATGAGATTGTTGAATGGCTTCCATCATCTTCTCCCATTCTCCTTTAAGTGCTTTAGGGTCATTTTCTCCAAAGTGATTTGAGCGTGCATGTCATATATGATTTCTATTACTGGCATCTCTGGGGTGGCAATTAGAGTCTTTGTCATAATCATGTATGTTAACAGCAATGTGAGATTTGATAGTAGCATGGCCTATAGCTTGGTTACTTCATCTTTGATTTTGTTTTCTTCCTTTTATATTTCAAGGTTTAACCATTTAGATTCAAAAATATTTTCATAATGCAGTTGGAATGCATTTGGATCATTTGATAGACTTAGTGCACTAGCTTTTAGATTTTCATCTATCTTAGCTATCTGTTCACTATGCTTGGTAGTGAAGTTCTCTAGAGTGCACAACTTTTGAACTAAGGTAACTAATTTTGAAATAAAATGTTCTAATGTAACTACTAGTTCAGAAAGTTTCACCTTATTCTCTGCCACATCTTGGTTGATTTTCTCCGTGAGTTTGTATTGATACTTCTCTTCTGCAAGTTTCTCAATGAATTTCTCTGTGTCTACATTCTGTGTTGTGATTTCCTCAGTTAGAACTGTAATTTGATCAATAATGGGTGTAGTTTGATCAATCTTGGTGTCAGGAACTACTTGCAATAGAATCTCCTTTTTTGTTTCTAGGACTTGTGAATTTCTATGTTCCTTTCTGATCTTGTCCTATAGTGATATTCTTTTGCATAGCTCCCCATATCTTGTTAGGGACTTGGGATCAAGTTTTTTTGGATCAAAGTCAAGTATATCTATGATCTCATCGAGTGTGACGGGGGATTTTCTTCCTTTCTTGTTCTTCTTCTTCTTTTGAATGTTGCTTGAAGCAGGGGGGTGAGGTACTATAGCAAGATCCTTTTGTTGCTTGGTTTTTTTCATTGATTGCTTGGGAGGTGAGGTGCCTTGGCTAGGGTGCTTGGTTAGTTGTAGACGTCTCTACTTCAAATTTTTCTTGACCTCCAGCCTTGTCTGCCTCTTCAGTATTCTTGGCAGGTGCATCACTCATTTTGTTCTCTCCACTGGTATTTGTCTTCTCCCCATGTTCATCACCTTTGTCCATTGGTATATTTTCTTTAGGATCAAGTGGTTTCTGTTTTGATTTAGTCATTATATTGATTGCTTACATCAAGTAAGGCATATTACTTGGTACAAGTGCATGTGCAATATCAGCAGTGTTCTATTCATTTTTTGGCTTAGTGGCAATAGTGACATCTTCATCAGCCTTGGCATCATCATCAGGATCACCATGAGTGATATCTTGTATATTTATGACTGGTATTTCCCCTAATGATTTCAATATATCATGAATATCATCCATTACCTTACTTTCTTTTGTGGTTAAGTCAATAGGATTGACATCCTCGGTGTCGTTGATGAATATGTGCTCGGGGCTCGGTGTGGTCTCCTTCTCCTTGGTGTGAGAAGTCTCGGTTATAGCCAATACCTGCTAGGTGAATTAATGATTTGAGTCCAAGTATTATTTCTATCTATGTAAATATCTTCTAACTTGTTCTGCAATACTTTGTATCCTCTGGATTTTGCAAAAAAATTATTGGCGTGCTCCTTCATTGTTGAGTCAATTCCTCCAACTATGAAATTGGGCATGAATATAACTAGGGATCTCTCTCTCATATGTTTCTCTATATGCAATGCATATGTCCATCTAGCTGATATCTTGTAATTTAGGTCATGTGAAATATGATTGCCAAATTGTATAGGTACATATTTTCAAGAAACCGTCATCTTAATGATGGCCTCTTCTATTTTTGTCCTAATCCTTAGTAGACAGAGTTCCCCATTGTTTAATCTTATGATGTACTAGACTTCCTGTGTTGACAATTGACTCTGCAACTTCATCAATTGTCTGCAGTATATTTTCCTTTTCTGCTCATATTTTCTTTTGTTCTCTTTCATCTTCTTCAATATCATCCTTGTATTCTTTTCCTCTTACATATTAATTTTGTTGTCTTGGTGTTGGTTTCTCAGTTGAGGCTTTAGGATTTATTTTTTGATATGTTCTTACAGTGCCTTTCTTTAAGGGTGGTGATTCTATCTTTGTTGTTTTTCTCCTTTTTCTACATGCAACTGTTACTTCCGTAACTTTTTTTCTTGGCCTGTGGTAGCTCTACATCTGATTCTGTAGACTCTAAATCACTTAACTCTTTACTTTCTCTGACAGGTGTATGTTCCTCGGTGATTTCTATTGATTGTTCCAATCCTTCATTAGTTACCAAAAATTTCTTCTAAAGTGATTTCGCCATTCGTGTTTAATTCCTTCCTATTTTCTTGACTTCTAAACCAATCTTAATTCTTGACTTTGCTTCCACATATGTCCCAAATCTTCTTAAAGATTTGTCAAATGGTTTGTTCAACAGGGCTTCAATAGCTCTTGTAGCTAGATCTATGTTCATTTCATAGTCTAATGGTGGTAACCATGTTGTTCTTGGGTTGGCAGGCTTGATGAGTGTTGTGTCGGTGTCAACTAAAAAACATTATCTCATCCTTGTATTGTTCAATTAACTAGGCAAGGACTCACATACTATTCTTGAATGATGTAAAGTAGGCATCCAATAGAGGTGTGAAATTATCTCCTAGTGATTTATTGTAATCCCTAACCTGTAATGTGATAGGTTGGTTGGTGTCCCAAGTTACATTACCGATGGAAGGAAATAAATTTTGTAAGTAAAATAAAGTGCACATCAGTAGGGAACGGATAAAAGCACAATAATCTATCACCTTTTAGGACAATTTGATTGACGCGGCCGAGTTAGACTCGGCCCAGTCCAACTCGGCCCAGTCAAACTCGGCCCAGTCAACATGCCACCGAATGGCGCCTACATGGCCAAGTCAGCTCATGCATGAGCCAATGGGAGGGCCAGTAGTACTCGGCCGAGTCTGACTGGGCCGAGTCCGACTCGGCCTAGTCTACCTAGGTGGCATGCCATATGGCAGCCAAACCTCCAAAAACATAAAAAATCCAGAAGTTTGCATTTCTGCTGGTTTTTTCTCTGCTCAAACTAGACAATGTCAAAAAAATAAAAGTTCCCTTTTTTAGATCTCGGAACTACGATTCTTGACATATAAATTTTATATTGTTTCGACTAAAAAACATTGAACAAATTTGTTAAAAACTACATGTAGGTTATTAAAGCTTTCAGAAGTCGTTGCTTCAGATAATATAAAAAAATTCTAAATCAATTCAGAAATTTTTTAAAATCATAGATAACACTAGAGAAGAGAATCATCTTCAATAATATGTAATTTATTTGGTTTTTGGTATAGTTTTGATAGGATAAAAATGGCGGGAGACAAAAACTGTTGATTTCAAGTAAGTTCAACTTTGAATACTTATAACAGGCAAACTATACATTGAAAACACTTCTTTTTTTTTTCTGCACTACCTATACATGTCGTCTAAAACATATTATGAAATTGGAGGAAAAAACAATGTTTTACTTATAATGATTTGGCGGGAAGTAAACTCCCTGATTTACAGTTTTTTCAAAAAATGAAAAATAGACCTAAAAATTTCAAAAAACATATTAATTTTGGTTCAAAATTTTTAAAAAAAATTATAGGCATATAATTCATCCTATTTGACACATTTCATCAGTTTACATCATCTTCAAATTCTCAATAGAAATGTGACTTTTATGCCCTTGAAGTTTTACAGTTTTGGTGTTGTCCTTTTCCTTTGTAAAAGGGTGACAGATTATTGTTCTTTTACCTGAACCAAAATTACATGTATTAGATTGAGATTATTTAATTGGTCTCATGTTCTCTTCAAGTTGTTTTAGTAGCATCTTGACTAGGTCAAGTTGCAGTCCCTTCTTCACTATTTTGTATGTAGAATCGACTGCTCCACAAGCAACGTTGTTCAATATGCTGGCTTGAAATATTTTATATCCAATCACCTACGCAACAAATTTCATTTCAGGGTTGGTGATTGAATTTATTTTCAGACCTCTGTCGTCCCCCTCGACTCTAGTTAACTCTTCAATCTCAGCATGTCCAGGGTGTCTTAGGGCTTTTGCTTTCTCGGTTATAGGGTATCCAGTCACTGCGTGAATCACATCCTTTGTGATTGGCTTGGGTTCATCTAACCACATCTTTCTATCATGTACTTGGCTGAACACAATGTGAATCCATTTCATTTTGAAATCTTTTGGGAACAGTAAGGCATTGGTTAACCCTTTCACTTTAATGTGCTTGTACTCATCCCTTAGGTTACCATCCTTGCATAGATTTTGATAAGATTCATCAAGCTCAAAGTCTCCAATATCTGCAACTTTGCAGTGAATGTATGCATGAATGTCTTCAACCAATAAAACCCTAGGTGGGATACTCAAAAATGCTCTGTTGTCATCGGGTTGAGCAGTAAAATTAGGGAAAAACTTGTAGTTAGGTTCCTCACAGGTCGAGTTATTTATTAAAACAACCTTCTTGTCCTTTTCCATCTTGATCTTCAAGGTTCATGAAGTGGTTTCCATTGTTCATTAATTTAGGGCTTCTTTGCAAACAACCTATTAACTTGGTGAGCCTAGATACTCACTAGATGTTTGCTGTGAATTCTTGAAATTTGTTGGAGTAGCTTTGAAAGTATTGTGAATCTCTCTGCAATGTAGTCACTCTGAATCGCTCTTCTTTTCTCTGCAATTTTATTTTTAATACTGGGTGAATGAATGAGTTCATGTTGCCCTTTTTATAGAAAATACCCTAAGTGATGCATTACATGCTTCACCTACCATTTGGTCGATGAAACAGAGATGCTCAGTCAACACACCAAAGTCTTCAGCTTGGTGAGTATACAGTGCTCGCTACATAGTGTCAACTCGGTTATCTTTCAGATGTTCACCGACATGCAGTTTATGCTTGGTTCATATTGACTGACCAGACTAGATTCACAAAACATAACATGCAATACCATAGTGCATCTTCATTCATGCTAATTTGGCATATTCTTAATTAATATAGGAACTGATGTAAAATACAACTTCGTAGAGTGCAGTTCCATACTTACTTGTATTGCTTAGGTGGGGGTGGTGGAATCACTTGATCCATTAGATGAGGTGTCACCAACTGTAGTGCTTGGTCCAGTATTATCATTATTTGAATCTCTCCTCCACATTTGATTTCGCATTGTCATGATGTCTTCAATAGTATTTATGTTTGCAAAAGTGCTTGACTCTGTCACTCGGTCTCTGCAATCCTTACTTAAATGACTGACCTTATGTCAGTGTAAGCATGTCATTCCACGGTTAGTCTATTTTCTAGATCTTCTTATCCATTTCCTGATACAATTAGCAACTATATTTCCATATCTACCACATGTTGTGCAATTTACCCAAGTGTTGTAATCCCAAACATATGTATTACCGACTCCTCTTGGTTGATATGCATTTTATTTTTCTTTAGGTTTCCAGACTTGCTTTATCTTTTTCCTGCATTCATGAAATGTGTCCAACCATGCATGTTGCAAGTAGGATAATGTTTTTCCATGTAATATTTCTTCTTTGGTTTTTTTAGCTTAGATCTACATTCATGTGCTTTCTATCCATGCTTGTTACAGTTATAACAATTACCTATGAATGTAGAAGTAGTTTTAGGAATACCTTTTTCTTTTTTCTTCCAAACATTTGATGTGTGGCTTGGTTTTCCACAGTGATTACATGAATGCTTCTTTGGTCTTAGATTTGTGTATACATTCCTTTGATCAACTCGGTTTGATGATTCTCTATGCTTGGTATACCATAAACCAGTATTAATGTTGAGTCTTCTTTGTTCGTTCATAAATTCATCCATTCTTTTTGTACTGTCTTCAGCTTTCTTGATCATATCATTATGTTGTTGTTGAATCTTAACTTCATGCTTCAATTTCTCATTTTCTTCTTTTAGTTCCCCAATAACTTCCAATTTTCCAACAAGTTCCATGTTCACTCGGTTGGCCTCATGACTCATAAGAAATATTTTATTGGTGATCTCAAGGTGATGTTCAGTAAGTCTCTGTATCTCAGATTCTTTCTCTTGTAACTTTTCACTAATCTTTCTCCTATCATCAATAGCCAAAGTTATTTCTTGTTCATATTGTCTTGCATTATTCATAACATCAATCATTCTTACCATTTGTGTCTCTTGACTCGTCTCCAGTACTTTCACTTGTTCAGTTAGATGTTGATTGATTTCATTTAGATCTACAATGGTTCCTTCAGATGTGTTAGATATACTACCAGATCCAGATCCAAATGAATCAAATAGGTCAGGTATCTATTTGTATTTCTCAAAGAAAATCTATATTTGCAACTTCTGATTCTCAATATTTTTATCAAGCTCATACCTTTCCATTGTAAGATCTTTTCTCTCAAGTGATTAAAATTTTCCAAATAAGATAACTAGCTCTGATACCAATTGTTCAAATAATGGAAGGGTGTGTACTGAGAGGGGAGGAGTGAATCAGTACCCTTAATTTTTTTTACAAATTAAACCTTAGTACTCATTACTTGCATAACAGACCACTATAGCTTTTCTACTTCATGCATGCAATATCATAGCATAAATGTAAATGCATGTAAACAAATATTGCAACATTCATGAAACTGATTTACACATGACACAAGTATTTGATCATGCAGAAACCCTTGTTAGAAAGTAAAAACTGCGGTGGGGATGAAACCCACAAAGCTTCACTATCTGCAAAATGGAAGGTGCCTCCTAGGGCTACAAGTTGTGATCACTTCTGATGATCTTACTCTGTTAGGAGTAACATTTCATACTTTTTAAGTCTACTCGGTTAAGAGATTTTAGCAACACAATGTATGTGTGCACTCGGTTAAGAGATTTACAAAAAAGACTGTTAAGTCCACCTTCTGAAAGGATTTTGTTGTTTTCTACAATTGTTAGAGAGTAACAAAATATATGACCCAATTTCTGCAATCTCAAATTTTTGATTACAGATCCATTAAGTACACAAAATATATCACCTTATTATGATGGATAATACCTTTGTTATGCTCGGTAGCCTTGTATGTAGTTCTTTATAAACTGAATTCTCCTTTATCTATAATTGTGTATGAAACTCTCTGTCTGATCCATAGATATCCTTGGCGGCTGCAATCATTTCATTCTTGATTGATTATTACATCTACATACAAAATATTTGACCTAATTAGGTTTCACACTTTTCTAGAAAAACTCTAAGATCAAAGGTTTACAACCTTACCTTGATCTCCTAGTTTGCATGAATACAATTAGTTAACTAATTACATCCATAATTAATGCTTTTCTTGATCCACAAAAAATGGTTATCCAGCTAAGAAAAAGTTTTTTTAAAGATTAAAGTGCTTTAGCTAACATGTAGGTGAGATCCGCTTTTCTCAGTGAAATGTTGTCTCTCAGTGTTGACTGGTGCTCAGCGATGGCTTCGTAGACTGGTGCTCATTGATGTCACTCAGTTTATAATCTTCTTGGTTGGTTGTGTTATTGCTCGGTGTGAGAAACATTTTGGTGATCACTGTGATCGGTGATCATGACTGACTGACCAAAATTGTCTTCTTATATACTAATGACAACTTATGATCCTTTATGGATTATCACTTGTCTCATTCATCTAGTGTTCTTGTCTACAACTTTCATGTTGGATGTGATCACGTAACAATTTATGGATTTCCCCTAGGGGAAAAATGATACGAATGAAATACCCTCAGGAAAGGGAAGTAAGTTTTATTTACTTTAGCTCACATCTTCAGTTATAATATTCGCACTAAATTAGGGGTAAATTATAGTGTCGTAAAATTACACCTACTATAATTTACCATAATACACAATTCGTCTACATTAGTTTAAAAAAAAATTCTCCATAAACAAATAGTTCCCTTTGTCTCCCTTTTTTTCTACCAAGCTTCTTGAACACGCAACCTTGTCGACATAGGACATGTGTGTGTTGTGGAGATGTCTGCACAATGTGTACTTATCTCAGGAATTTGTAGGCATGTAGTGAGTACTTGAGGTGTTACAACTACCACCTCTATAGTATAGCACCTCCTACCACTTCCCACCGACGTTGAGAATCCATCTACCAATTTTGAACTTTGTTCCTAGTCTTTATTAAAGTCTTCTTCTACAAACTCTTAATCTTCTTGGTAATTTTTGAAATCTCTCTTAGGATTTTCACAACTTCTCTACCCTTCATCAATCTTGTGCTAGCATCTTTGACAACTTTCTTGCACAACATATCAATGTTCACAACATTGTAGCATCATCACTCTCAAGACCTTGCCTTCACTCCATTGAGCTCCAACTTTGTGGCTTTGAAGGGAAGACTCTCATCTTACCTCATTTTATTTTGATAGAATATTATATTCTCTTGAGCATAGTATTTGATTAGTATCATTTATCTATTTTCTTCTTATTTGTCATATATCAACTATTGTGGAGGCAGAAACACCAAAGAAGGGACTTGACTAAGAAAAGTCTCTCAAATACCCCAAAAAAAAAATTTCTGTGTGTGTAGCTTTTGTAGGAAGAAGAGTAGGAGCTCTTGGGATTCTCTCACTATCTTCATCATGGGTATATTATCCTTCTAAATATCCCCTTTATTTTCTTAATTTTCATAGTATAACTATATATCTTTACACTTTGTTATTAGTATAATTTATTTTTTTATTTTGTTTAGTTAGTGTCTCAGTTTTAGTATTGTACTTTGTACTAAGACCATATATGATAAAAGCACATTGAATAGATGTCCTGCATCTGCATTTTTGTTGTTTATTTTTCAAAGTGCCTAAGGCAGTGAGCTTGAAAACCCTGAAACTTAATCTTGGTAGTTATTGATGACATGTAACTGATTGAATGTTTGATAATGTTAAGTTGAAGATGATGCAAAATATTAAATCAGTTAATGGTTTGTATTATCATTGATGTCAACTTGATATCATCTGTACGGTCATGTACATAATGCCAAAGGCTTCAGAGAATCAATGGAACAAAGATTATGTCTGACGATGCCCGACGAGCAAAAGACAGTGTTGCCCGACATGTAGAAGATAGTGTTGCCCGATGGACGGAGATCCCGAAGCTAACTGAAGTTACACTGACGAAACTGACAGTTCTCACCGACAATGAACTGCAGAGTTGACCGACATAATAGAGAGTTAAGAAAATGACAAAATATCTAGTTGGCAGAGCTTAAAGATAGATTTAACTGGTTGTTTTATTTGTTTTATTCACCCAGAGTTAAGTAATTGATTTAAAGAAGATTTGTACAATTGGCAAGAAGATAACTATGAGATAAATCAAGAGTTAAAGCCGTAAATCAGATTTGGTGGATTATTTTTCACGCCAAGAATCAAGAATCAAGAATCAAGAATTAAGGAGCATCATGTCTATATAAGAGACAAACATAATTCATTTCCATAAGCAATCAGATACACGGGGAGTGAATAGAAAAAGGATGCTGAAGAGAAATTGATGAAGGATAACTTCATATAGTCCTGATATATCAAGCTGAAGGAGAGCTAAGGAATTCTGCGAACACCAATGAACAGTGAAGCACAGCATCATAGAGCAGAAAGTGTGGAGCACAAAGAATTGAATTGATACATTGATCAGAGAGGTATTGTACTTAAATAGATCTGAAAATCTATAATTTAAGTTGCATTAGAAACAGGTCATCGTGTTTCAGTTTAACCATTGAAGCATTAAGTCTCTTAACAGAGCAGGACTTAACTGTCTTCTATAATTGAGGTATATCCTAATAGATTGCCAAAAAGATTGTCATGAAGATAGCATTGAGTGCCTGATACCGACACGCAGTCTAAGAAGGAGGCTGATGCAGTTAGGTAGCACCAGATATGCCAGATACCTATTGTGCCCATAGAGGTTGATCAATATTGGTAGCATATACATGCCAGATATCAAGTGACATTCTATTATCAAAAATCCTCTAACAAGGTCGCACTTAACAGTGTATTTGTAACCTTTAACAGGGTTGGCTCTTAACAGGGTTCACTTTAGAAGAGTGAAAATTTGGGATACCGGTCCCAATGGTTTTTCCCTTAACAGGGTTTCCACGTTAAAATCCATGTGTTATGTGTGTATGGTCTATTACTTTGTTGTCTTACATTTCACATATGCATTTCTGGATTGATTGGTATACTCTACATATTTACTGAGTATCGGTAAATAGTTTTACTGCTTATCGGTTATCAAGGAGAATAAGGACAGAAAAGGTAAACCGATAGACAGTTAGTTATTATAAGTATTTCATGGCATGCATCTTGTAGGGACTTAATAATCTGAGATTTATTTGATTGGTGGTTAGTGATTAAAGGATAAAAAGTTTGAGGCCACTGATTCACAACCCCCCCCCCCCTCTCAGTTTTTACTAACAGTTATCTCTTTCATTTCTAGTTGTCAAAACATTTTAATCAGTTGGTAAATCATATTTAATTTAGTTATNCTGATTCACACCCCCCCCCCCCCTCTCAGTTTTTACTAACAGTTATCTCTTTCATTTCTAGTTGTCAAAACATTTTAATCAGTTGGTAAATCATATTTAATTTAGTTATTTTATTTTGCATCATATTCCATTTTAATCCTAAAACATAATTTTTTCTTTTAAGTTGTTTCGATCACCCTATCTCACCAAAGTGCTAGTAGAAGTAAGGTGGTGCAAGGTTTGATTTGTTCATTGTGTTTTTATCAATCCTAAGGGTAGCCAATTCTATTCTCCATAGATATGATATTTGATTTACTTAACTACTGCTCATCCAAACATATCTTATGCAATTGGAATCTTACCTCAATTCATGATTCATCCAAAAGAAGATTACTGGTTATCTATGAAGCATATTTTGAGATATCTTCTAGGAAAACAAACATTTGGATTGAAGTATTTGAAAAATGAAGTTTTCAAGCTTGTTGGTTCTTTTTATTCAGATTGGGAAGTTTGCATATACTCTAGAAAATCAATCTTTGGTTATGGCTTTAATATTGGATATGTTATTTTATCATAGATTTGTAAGAAACAACCTAATGTTGTTTTATCATCCATTGAAGCAGAGTACAAGGTACTTGTTACAACAACTTGTGGTTCAAGGTAGTTGTTACAAGGTATATATAGTGTGAGTACAAGATAGTTGTTACAACAACATAGTTGGAGTATGTGATAAAATTAAATTTATTGGAGGTGTTAAAAATAAACTACACACTATATCTATTCCCAGTCATATCTCATCCAAGAGATACATCTCTTAATTAGTTCTATACATTTAAATATCTTTGTGATTAATTTATTAAGATATAAAGTAAATCCACTCACTCTCCAACTTCAACATAAGAGTCTTAAATATACAATATTGTAGAGCATGGAAACAACTATTAAAATCCTCATACCTAACGTATGTGTTATATATTCATGAACCATTATTAAACAAAATGAGCTGATATCCTTGAAACTGTCGGTGGAACATTACAGAGTGCGGGGGACTATTTGCATTGTAAGGAGGTCCATGTGAGAGGCGAGCTCTTTTTGGAGTGAGGAGCCTTTTGACTCCATCCACATCTTTCTCATCCCTACGGATAAAGATGTCTCCCCGTTTCTGCGCATTCGCGTGAAAGGAACCCAAACAGCTTCTCCCGTCTCCGAATGACGGCTTCCCTCCTCTGTTCCCACCACCATACTCAGCCACGTGCAACACCACCCAAACGGAAACAAACATTTCAGTCATATTCCTCGACCACCGAATTGCTCGTTTCCTAATTCCCATCCGTCCTTTTCCTTGGCCGTTTCCCAGTCTCTGACAGAGTAAATGCGTAGGCCACAAATGGCTTCCTACTATATCTTGTGTTATGTGTTTAGTACTTTCATAAATGTTTCTATGAATATTGCAAATTATTAAAGATTATGAATGAACAATATTCATACGGTAATGTACTATGTATGATTACTAATGATAAATTGAGAAAGGTGTTAAAAATTTTAGAGGTACTAATTCACCCTTCCCCTCTCAATAATACTTCCCATTAATCCCAATAATATATTCATGAACTATTATTAAAAAAATGTCCTAAACTTATGTATTATTTACTCATTAAATAAATCTTAATACATTTAAGAGAATATAATCTATATTTATATTAATTTTATTAAATATTTAATAAGAGTCTTAAATATGCAACATTAAAGGAAATTTAGACAATTATTAAATCCCCTTCTCAAATCGAGACTAGAAAACTATTAAATTCTCTTAAAATCATGTAATTTCTAGAGTGTGTAATGTTAGTTTTTTTCCCATTTGTGATTTAAACTATGTTTGATACTTTTCCTCATCAACATTTTGGATCATACTAAATGATCATTTCCGTTCTCTAACTATTTATTTCATCCTTATGTGGATCATGTATTATTTGAAACGTTGATGATGAAAAGTATCACATAGTATAAACTTGAAAGGAAAATAAAATTAATACAATACCGTCTTCTCAAATTTGTTCATTATTATATCATAAACAATTATTAAATCCTCTCCCCATACTTATGTATTATTTTCTCATTAATAAATGTTGATATTTTTTATAGTATATGCCAATTCTTTTAAATATTTAATAAGAGTCTTAAATACACAATATTGTAGAAGATGTGGATGACTATTAAATTTTATTTTCTAACTTTTAATTATTTATTCATAAATAAATATTAATCCTCTTCCCAAACTTATGTATTATTTACTCATTAAGTCTTAATACTTTCTAGAGTGTTTAAGATATCCATACTAATTCTTTTAAATACTTATAGTCTTAAATATACACAATTATAGGACATGTAGAAAACTATTAAATCCTTTTCTCTAACTTACACATTATTTATTCACAAATGATTGTTAAATCCTCTCCCAATGCTACTAAACTATTTTTCCTTGTTTATATATTATTACTCATTTTTCAAATTTATTCAAGAAACATTACTATTTATGCTCTCCCCAAAATAATAAATCCTCTTCCCTAATTTGTGTATTATTACTCATATTGAAATTCAATTTGATAAATAAAGAAAGGATGAAAATAGAGTGGATAAAGGGTGAAATGGTGGTGTGGAGTAGGTTGTGCTAGTCCTCCACATCACCCAATGGCACATCAGCTTAATCCTACTCATACAAACTATGTTGTGTTGGTCCTCTGCATCACTCAATGATATGCTAGCTTAATGTAACTTGTCTGAACTATGTTGCACTAGTCTTTCTCATGTTAGCTTAACCTAGCTTGTGCAACCTATGTTGTGCTAGTCCACCACATCACCCATTGACACGTCATCTTGATCCGACTCGTGTGGACTATGTTGCACTAGTCCTACACACATCAAAATAATCTATCTCATGGAGACTATGTTGCACTGGTCCTCCACATGTCAGCTTAATTTGACTCTATGGACTATATTGCATTGGTCCTCCACATCGTCCAATGGCACGTCAAGTAAATCCTGCTCATATGGACTATATTGCACTAGTCCTCAATGTCACTCGAAGAAACATCAACTTCATCTTACCCATGCAAACTAATTTTTTTCTTGTCCTCCATGTTACCCATTGACACAATAGGTTAATCTGAAATAGTATGTTGTGACGGTCCTCCATGTCACTCATTGGCAGTCAGCTTCGCCCGCAGAGTATGTTGTGACACGCCAACTTAATCTTGTAGACTATGTCGTGCTGGTCCTCAACACATCAGTTTAATTTGACATGTGCCCGTGTAGACTACGTTGCGTTGATCCTCCACACGTTAGCTTAATCTAACTTGTGGAGACTATTTTGCACCCCCCCCCCCCCCCCCCCTCCCATGTCAACTTAATTTGACTCTATGGACTAGATTGCGTTGGTCCTCCACGTCGCCCAATGACACATCAACTTAATCCTATTGATATGGACTATTTGCGCTAGTCCTCAATGTCACCTGATGACATGTCAACTTCATCCGATTCATGCAAACTAATGTTGTGCTAGTCCTCCATATTACCTATACATAGTATGTTATGCTAGTCCTGCACGTCACCCATTGACAGTCAGCTTAAGCTAATAGAGTATGTTGTGTTAGTCCTCCACATCACTCATTGACACGCCAACTTAATCTTGTAAACTATGTTGTGCTGGTCCTCCACACATGAGTTTAGTTTGACGCTTGGTCATGTAGACTATATTGCGATGATCCTCCACACCTTCGCTTAATCTAACTTGTGGAGACTATTTTGTGCTAGCACTCCACGTCGCCTGAAGACACATCATCTTAATCTGACTCATGTGAACTATGTTGTGCTACTCCTCCACATCACCCAATGGCACGTCAGCTCAATCCTACACATGGCCACAAACGTAAACAAAATGAGCTGATATCCTCGAAACTGTCGGTGGAACATTACCGAGTGCGTGGGACTATTTGCATTGTAAGGAGGTCCATGTGAGAGGCGAGCTCTTTTTGGAGTGAGGAGCCTTTTGACTCCATCCACATCTTTCTCATCCCTACGGATAAAGATGTCTCCCCTTTTCTGCGCATTCGCGTGAAAGGAACCCAAACACCATATGACGGCTTCCCTCCTCTGTTCCCACCACCATACTCAGCCACGTGCAACACCACCCGAACGGAACCAAACATTTCAGTCATATTCTTCGACCACCGAATTGCTCGTTTCCTGATTCCCATCCGTCCTTTTCCTTGGCCGTTTCCCAGTCTCTGACGGAGTAAACGCGTGGGCCACAAATGGTGCCCTCGTGCTTGACCACATTGCGCAGCTCACCGGAAGTTTCTGCAATTCAATTGACTGTCCTAACTTCCAAAACATTCAACCACGTTCAACGATACTGTAGGAGAGAATTTCGGCTATAAATGCCCAATCTCAAAAGAAACAGTCGTCAAACGCGTACTATTCGAGTCTGAGGCCTCATGTGCTGCTGTAGCTTTCAGTTCCATCAGTTAGGTAAAGGTTATATTGAGGGTATTGATTTCTATTTTTAGGAAAGGAAGGTTCTATGAGTATTTTATTTTTTTTAGTTAGAGGATTATTTAGAATCTTTTGGTAAAAAAATAGGACCTTCAACTTTTTAGATTTCTGAATTTGAGCAATTAAAAAAGACTTGGGACTAGAAATTGCCCCTACTAGTTTAAGACATTTTTTTTTGCCATATATCACCCCATGTCCCCATTGACTGCTTAAGTGCAATTTGTGCTTAAATGACATTCTTTAGTGGATTAGCCGCGGTTTAAAAATTGAAAAATAATTTTTGAAAAAAGGGTGGGGACTGATTATTGACAAAAAAATGACATATGGTTTCCCAAATTATTTTCCCTTCTTTTTATGTTCCTATTTTTCCTCATAAACATTATTTACAAAATTTATTATTACAATTTATTTAAACATTCTATTTTTATGCCTCCTAACAAATAAGTAGCAAAATTCAATTATCATTTGACCACCAGTTCCACAAATTACTCCTAAAAATGTTGAGCAGCAGCTGCTAGGTAAAATAAGCTTAGGAGTCTCATGGAACCTGCCTTCAATCAATTCTCCTAATTTTTTCCAAAGAAATTGAAGTCAGAATTGTTTAAGAAAGAAAAAATATTTTTGACTTATTTTTAGTCATTATAAAATGAGGGCTTAAATTTTTAAAGTAGAATGCATGAGACCATCTCACTTTTAAATATTAATATAAAATCTCAATAAATAGAAAGCCCCTCCATAAGACCCAGCCTTAATGTTGAAACAAATGGACAATTGAACCGTTATCTATTTAAGACCAACTGCGGCTGCCCGCCCCCACAAAGAAAACTCTCCTGGAAAATAAATCGGAGCAGAACCGTGGACCCCAGCCTTTCACCATTTCCATGTGATTCCATTCGCAGATCTACGAGGGCCCTTCCCTTCCATTCCCACTGACAATGACCCCCTTTTCAATCTCCCCTATATAATCCCCCCTTCCCCATCCCCCATCACCACAAACCCATTCCCCATATTTCTTCACCCCAAATTCTCAAACCATTCCCCATATTTCTTCACCTCAATTGCTCACCACATATTCCTTTCCGTATAATGGAGGACTTGCCCAAATGCGCTGCGAATTTCACTGCTCTGTCCCCGCTCAGCTTTCTAGACAGAGCAGCACAAGTGTACGCTAACAGAGCCTCCATAATTTATGGCGAGGTTGGTTATACTTGGTCGGAAACGAGGGATCGGTGCTGTCGTGTGGCGTCCTCTCTGAGGGAGTACGTAGTCAGAGGAGACGTGGTATCTGTGGTAGCGCCCAATGTCCCTGCGCTCTACGAGATGCATTTCGCGGTTCCCATGGCGGGAGCAGTTCTCAACACCATCAACACCCGCCTGGACCCCCGCAACGTTGCCCTAATTCTCTCCCATTCCCAAGCAAAGCTCTTGTTCGTGGACTACGAATTCCTCCCTCTGGCAGAGCAAGCGCTGAGCATGCTGAATCGGGAAACGAAACCCGAATTGATTCTCATTCACGACGACCCCTGCCACAAACCATGCAAGATGACGACCTACGAGGATCTGATCCGGCGCGGAGACCCGCTCTTCGAGGCACTAGTCCCGCACGATGAGTGGGACTCCATTGCCCTAAATTACACCTCGGGAACAACGTCCGCTCCCAAGGGTGTCGTCTACAGCCACCGCGGCGCATATCTGAGCAGCCTGGCGATTCTGCTGCTGTGGCAAATGGAGACGGAGCCTGTTTACCTCTGGACTCTTCCCATGTTCCACTGCAATGGCTGGACTTTCACCTGGGCTCTCGCGGCACGAGGCGGGACAAGCATCTGCATTCGCAATTGCTCTGCCAACGAGATTTTCTCCGCAGTAACTCGCCACCGAGTGACGCATCTCTGTTGCGCGCCGATTGTGTTCAACATAATTCTCAACTCAGGGACACAGGCGGCGCTTCCGCTCCCGGTTCATGTTCTGACCGGCGGCGCGCCGCCGGCACCGGCGGTTGTGACGAGAATGGAATCCATGGGGTTCGTTGTGACGCATGCCTACGGGCTCACCGAAGCCACTGGTCCTGCGTTGGCATGTGAGTGGAAGAGTGAATGGGACGAGCTCCCCGATTCACATCGCGGTGCGCTGAAAGGGCGGCAAGGAGTTGGTGTTCTGAGCTTGGATAGTGTGGATGTCAAAAACCCTGATACCATGGCCAGCGTTCCTCGGGACGGGAAAACTGTTGGGGAGATTATGTTACGAGGCAGCGGACTCATGAAAGGATATTTCAGGGATGTTAGCAGTACGGCGGGGGCTTTTTCCGGTGGGTGGTTTCATACTGGTGACGTGGGTGTTGTTCATCCTGATGGGTATGTTGAGATTAAGGACCGGTCGAAGGATGTGATCATTTCCGGCGGGGAGAATATCAGTAGCGTGGAGGTGGAGTCTGTTTTGTATACTCATCCGTTGATCACTGAGGCGGCTGTGGTTGCAATGCCTCATCCTTACTGGGGTGAGACGCCTTGTGCTTTTGTTAACACTAAGGAGGGGGTTAGAGAAGAGGAGATTATCACCTTCTGTAGGGACAAGCTCCCTCATTATATGGTTCCCAAGGCTGTCAAGTTCATGGAACTCCCCAAAACGTCCACTGGGAAGATACAGAAGTTTCAGCTCAGAGAATTGGCCAAGAAAGTTTCCCCAACTTCTTCGGGAAAGTCAGGTAAGCCTAGACCGAAACAGCACCGTAAAAGCTCAGATGACCATGGTAGCAATTATGTTGTCGCACGGTCCAGACTCTGAGGAAGGAGATGAAGTGGGTCTTTGTTTTAAGAGCCAATGTCAGGTTGGTAGTATGGTGGTCTGAAGAATGATTAGATCAAGTGGGTTTTTGTTTTAAAAGCCCTTGTCGGATTAGTAGATATGGTGGTGGTGGTGGTGTTGTACAAATGGACTGTGTGTTTGCGTGGTTGAGATCCAAAAAGCTGCTGCAGTGAAGAGAATGGCGTTTATAGTGTCTCTAAATAAAACAAAAATGAATTATGTATTGTACAGGAGGCTTGTGAAGAAATATCTATAATATGATGATGGATTTTGGAAGCTTTTTTTCTTTCTGTCGCCACTGTTTGAGCTTTTGAATGAGATCATGACTACATGGTCACGATAGGGATAGACGGATTTTAATGGAGTGGGCATGATATAAATAACGAACTTTATAACAGATTCTTATAGTCACATTTTTTATTTTTTTATTTCTTGGTCTATAATTCTAACAGTGCGATTTTTGAATTTCAGTTTATAAGGTTTGAATCTAGGTCCCATTTATAAACGAACTTTATAAGGGATTCTTATAGTCACATTTTTTATTTCTTGTTCTGACAGTTTTGAATTCTAACAGTGGGATTATTAAATTTCAGGTTTAAGAGTTTATAGGGATTGAATCTAAGTCCCATTTATAAACAAACTTTATAACGAATTCTTATAGTCACATCTTTTATTTCTTGCTTTGACATTTTTGAATTCTAACAGTGTGATTTTTGAATTTCAGTTTATAGGGTTTGAACCTAGGTCCTATTTATAAACGAACTTTATAAACAAACTTTATAACGAATTCTTATAGTCACCTTTTTTATTTCTTGTTGCTGTGACATTTTTAAATTCTAACCGTAGGATTTTTCAATTTCAGTTTATAGGGTTTGAATCTAGGTCCCATTTGTATCTCAGCGTCTATAAAATAGGAAATTTGAATTTCTGTGTATTGCTGCTTACAGTAAATAAATCTACCATGATCTTCATTATAAATTACTGAACTTTTAATTGCAAGATTGCATAGAGAAACTCTAGTAAATAATTATGGAAGATCAGACTGTTATGTGTTGTATCAATTTGATATATTTTGTTGGACATGATGTCAAGCGTGCAATTGAAGTTAAGTGATGTCAATGCAGTTGGAATTTTTAAGACATGTTGTAAATTAGTATTTTGATAACTTTTAGTAATAATTTTTATGATGTTTTTAGTTGCTTCAAAAGTTTATGAAAATGCAAGCCTATTTTTACTGTCTATTTTAACGTTCTCATCTTGTTGTCCAATCTTAAAGTCTGATTTGTGTATTGAGCAGAAGACTTCCATATTAAGACGAGACTAGATGCAATTCATTGTACTTTGTAGAGTTAAATAAAATAAAATAAATTATTTGTGTTAAAAGTAATTGATTATCTAATTTAGTTTTTGTTTATTAAAATTGTTTCAAAATTTACATTTGTTGAATACCGATAGCATCGTTCAGATAATTATATAAATACATATATTAATGTAAATGAAATTAATATTAATATAAGTGTGAATTAATATATATGTAATTGTCATTACATATATTAATATATACACAAATATATATATTGTTAATTAACTCAAAACATATATATTAATGTATATGTAATATAATTACATATACATTCATACATAATTAATATATATTAATGTATATGAAATTACATTATTTATACATTAATACATAAATAAATATACATTATCGAATATGAAAAATCATATGGTAATTGGGCGACATGATATCCACCACCCTATTGGTTATAATGTTGTGACTGATATTATCGACCACCGAATGTTTAAAGGAAATCGACTATGTTATAAGTCGTATATTATGTTTAACAAACATTACTATTGGAGTGGTCACGACTCGATAAGTCGTGACTCATTTATGAGTCACGACCTATCAAATCGTGACTACTCTAACATATATAAATTCAAACTTGATTGATTTCGAAGGACAACAGAAAATATAGAAATTTGATAATATTAGAAGTGTCTTAGGAATAAGGAGAATTGTACAAACAACAACATATATAATATTAAAGGATTATTATTTAATAAAAGTTTATCATCTTTTACATGGTATCAGAGCTTTAGTTTTGAAGGATCTGAGCAACTGATAAACTTAAGAAATTAAATCTTAATTCGAATACATTACATTCCAAAATGACAAACATTATCAGATTTGAGGATAGACTTGAAGGAGCAGATAATTTTCAATCATGGAAATTTATAATACTATTGATATTAAGAGAAAGTAAAGTCGAGTCTTTTATTAAAGAAAACAAACTAAAACCAGAAGAAGAACCTGACATATCAACTTGGAATGAAGGAAATGATAAAGCAATGAAGATCATCATTGATGGAGTCAGAGATCATATTGTTCCAATTTTAA